>VUQH01021396.1:1218-21991 GCA_015106775.1 Etroplus canarensis | reverse complement strand
TTCTCTTCCTGCCTGGCAGCTACATCTTCACCATCCTTTGTCCGATATATCCACTATCCCTCCTCTGAACATGTCCAAACCATCTCAGCCTTGCCTCTCTGACTTTATCTCCAAACTTCTTAATTTGCACTGTCCTTCTGATGTACTCACTTCTAATCTTGCCCATCCTGATCACTCCCAGAGAAAATCTCAACCTCTTCAATTCTGCCACCTCCAGCTCTGCCTCACAAAACTAGAAAAAGACCAGTCAGGAGGGATAAGGAGAGGGCAATGGTTTGTGGTAACAACCTACAAAACCATTCCCTTTTTTGAACGGTTGCTTGTTGCCTCTCCAGTGCACCTGTTGTCACTTTCATTTGCACCAAAGCAGGTGAAATGTGTTCAGAATGGTTTATGCTTTCAGATTGGACAAGATTGACACCTCTGAAGTTCATCTGACTTTGTGTTATCCTGTGAAGACTGAGTGTTCCCCTAACTTATTTGAGCAGTGTATACAAAATGTAAAACAGTGTCCCAGTAGTGTAGTGGTTTACACATTCGCCTTACAAGGGAATGGTCTTTGGTTCGATTTGAGGTGGGAAACCAAGCCCCTCTCCCTGTGTCAGGCATCTGGCGTAAAACCTCTGCTAAATTATCAATGCAGATTAATCCGGTGTAGCAACACCCTTGGGGAGAATACAAAGGAGCAACCAAAGGTACACATATATATAAAATGTAAAAGTTGCAAAACACATAAGCTAGGAGGCAGGGTAATAATTTAGCATATCCAAAACTGTATCACGTTCGTTTACTCTACATATCAACAGTAATGTTATCACTTCCATGATATAAATATAAAACAACTCCCAATTTTTCTTTTAAACATTACAAGAAATATATCAGGCCAACCATGTTTACATTTCTATACACTTACACATTGCACAGCTACTTCCATAATCTATATGCCAAAATCAATATCAATGTGTCAATATGAGGTGTAACATAACACAGAGTTGCTTAGAGTATATTCCAGCCAAAGTGAATTATACACAGGAGAAATGCAGCAAATGGAAGTCTGTTTCCATTCAGTGATTTATATTTTTCTTTATCTCTCAGGAAACACAACACCTGGTCAATTTTTATTCCCAGGAAACACTACCTCCAAGCGTTGCTCTCATAAATAACATAAAAATGGAGCAGCAGGATGTAAAAATTGAGAAAAAAAAAAGGTGGGATGCACTGTGGTGGAAATATGATTCAGTGAGCAGAGAGTCAGAGAGGGGCAGAGTTGTGTGATATAAATAAAAGGTGAAGATGCACACACTGGGGCTTGCGTGACAGAGCATCTTCAATGCATCACTTAAGAGGACTTTCACCTCTACTGAGGTTTTACAAGTCAGACAGATGCAGAAGGTGGTGTATAGTGGGTACACACACTCACACAAATACACACAAAGACTGTTGGGACCCTGTATATACTGAAGCACTGCTCCAGGGGAGGCAATAAGAGCAATGCTGACATTCCCGAATGCTGTCAAATGCTGACCAGCTGTGAAAAGCAGCAGTTTCCAAACAAAATCAGAGTTGCAGACTAAGATAATTACTAACTTTTGATTGTTGAGTTGTCACATACATTAAACACTTATTTAGTGCCAATGTGGGAATGGACTGCATTTTAACTGAAAAAAGCCTGAACGTTAATGACATAGTAACTCAACTGGCTCACAATCCCTCACAATTCACAGGTTATTGCAATGAGTATACAGAAAGAAAGTACATTTTCTTGTCGTTGGTTGGATGAATGAGAATTGCATACAATCCACTGAGAAGCCAAGGAAGCTTACAAACAGTCATATCCAGGACAACAGCCCTGTTTCCTCTAAGATATACCTCCATCTTCCTGTTGTCATCCAGTTTAAGTAAGGCTTTACTGTTCCATGGGGCAGCTGTGGCTCAGGAGGTAGAGCGGGTCGTCCTCCAACAGGAAGGTTGGCAGTTCGATCCCTGGCTTCTCCAGTCTGCTTGCTGAAGCTTCCTTGGGCAAGACACCAAACTCCAAATTGCTCCTGATGCATCCATGGGAGTGTGTGTATATGTGCATAACAGTTAAATGTTCTTAAAGGCATAGAATAAAGGGCTGTATGGGTGAATGATCCTTTGAGTAAAAAGTGCTTTGCGTGCCCAGAGTAGAAAACCCCTACATAAGCACTAGTCCATTTACCATTAGGGCAAAAACATAAAGCCTCTTAAAGCACCTTTTGGATACGTTACCACACTGCTCCTTTGATAGTACATGTCCCCGTAGCATGTTTATGTAGTACATAATGACAAAGGCCTATAAAATGCACATCCTGAATTCTAGTGACTACATAGAGAAGCAGTACAGCTCAGAAAGGTATGAAATGTACCTTTGGCTGCTCCCTTGTATTCTCCCCAAGGGGTCGCCACAGCGGATTAATCCTCGCTGGTAATTTGGCAGAGGTTTTATGCCCAATGACCTTCCTGATGCAACCCTCCATAGTGAGAGGGGCTTGTGTCCCCGCCTGAAATCAAACTGGGGGCCTTTCGCTTGTGAGGCAAATGTGTAAACCAAACCTAATGACGGCATTTATGTATAGATGGCAGATGACACATACAAACACTAATTTTATGAACATTATATGTCAAACCAATATTTGAAGGGGTACTGAATATCATGAAAATAAAAAAGTGCCAATAAAATCACAAATGTACAATTTGGGTAAAGACACATTAAATGGTAAGGCAAGGCGCTAACCAGGCCATCAGGAGCAACGTGGGGTTAAGTGTCTTACGCAAGGACACATTGACAAATGGGCCAGCAGAGTGGGAAACGAACCTGCGATCAACCGATCAGAGGTCAACCGTTTTACCTCTGCACCACGGCCGCTCATTAGATGATCATTACGTGTAAGTTTGATTAAACCCTGACCAGTAGTGTACGAGAAGTAGCTATTCTTTTGAGTTGTGGATGGATGGATGGATGAAGGACGCCCTGTCATTGCATGAGCTTATAGGTCCTTCTGCCTGATGAACTAATAAGAACTTTCCTGACTGCCTGCCTCCAACGCCATGTCAACAAAGGGTGTCAAACATACAGCTTCAGGCCCACCGGATGGCTTTCCCAAGTATGAAAATTGTGGTCCATTATAAATTTTCTTTAAATATAATACACTGGTATTCCTGGTATGGTGATCAGCCACTAGCAGTATCACATAGAAGTAAAAATGTTTTGGAGGTTAATCGTTTTAGAGTGGAACAAGTTGTTTTATTTGTAAAGATATAAAATCCAGCTGTTCAGTCACAAAATGAGAATGCTTTGTGAATTTTAAAGCTCCATTATAACTAGGAAATGACAGTATACTCACAGAATGTAGAAAAATCAAGACACCATGTTAAATTGCACTTCATTTTCTTGGGAGATGTTGGAATGTTCATCACTGGGCATCTGTTTTAAACACTGTTCTGGTTTTTAATTATATGGTTTTAAATGTGCTGTTTGCAGCCTATGGACTAAAATGAGTTTTACAGCCTTGATATAGATCGATTTTTGTGTTAACAACTTGGGTCAAATTTGGTCTGAATATCCAACAGCTCCAATATTTACTCCTGAGGGCCTTGCCTCAATGCTTTTCCTCAGTGCCAACAGTGAGCAAAACCAGCTAACCCTAACTTGGAAATGGAGCTTTCCAGCCAAACACACTCCAACACAAATGTTACATAAAGACAACAAAAACGAAAACTGATCTGGATCTATTAGTGAGGTTAGTAGCTAACATACAGAAAAAAACAGTTTTATCTAGTGATACTGTAGTCAAAAGAATATGACCGGTTATCAGGCAGAGCATTTAATTCAAGGAGAGACCAAAACTGCTTGTTGGCTAGTTTATCAACTTAATCCATTTTAAAGAAGAGCCTTTAATTGAGAAATGTTTTTTTTTAAATATTATAGAAATTTTTAACATATTTTTTCAAGCTGAATACTAGCTTCAATCTTTGTGTGCTAGGTTTGATGGCCCCTCACAAATGTTATCCATCAGCAGAGGTCAGCTTTGAAGATATGTTACCTCTTTCTTTCGTTGTAAATTCAGATAGCTGGGAAATATAGAAATCCACTTGGATGAGTTGAAATTTTTGCTCCAAGCTGTTTTCTGGCATGATTTTTCCCATGACCTGGTGGACCACGATCTCACAACCTCTCTCTTTTCCCTACTTCTCATTACCTGGGCAAACTGCCTAGCATTGCAATATGTCAGGTAGAGTGTGTGTGTGTAAGTATCAATGTGTGTGAGCAAGTCTGCCTAGAAGGTGAACTCTAAATGAAATGGCGGACAAACCTTCCTCCCCGAGTGGGCGACTGTCGGCCCAAATTACAGCTGCAGCAAGATTTTTTTTTTTTTTTTTCCCCAAACTGAGGTGTGCTTCTGCAGGAGAGTCATGCTTCCAGGCTAAAAACAAAACCTGGCAATTGTGTAGTCTCGAGAGAGAGGGAGAAGTGGTGGTGTGATTGACGGCACGCTGATTCACCAGGTGAGACACGGAACAGCTCACCCGTATGATGACGCCACTGCTGTGTCCTGCAGCCAAGCCTCAGAAATACTTGAGAAGAAATAAGTGTTGAAAAAAATAATCTTAAACCAAATTCTCAAAGGCTTAAAAAAGGCTGAACAGGGGTCAAAAGCAGTTTACAGAATAACCTTCAAATGCTTTTCCAAAGAAAACATTAAGACAAATTCTGACAATTTTCATGGAAAGAAAGTTTGAAAGTACAAAGGAAGCTCTTAGCAAATACATCATGATTACAATTTAGTGAACCAAAAACACTCTGGGAAAGTACCAGAGAGAGTACCAGAGATAATAAGCAATAAGTCCAAACAGAAGCATTTCTGTGTTATTTGTGCATTCTCAAATATAAAGCTGTAGGAATTTAATAACAGTGTAGTATATTTATAATGTGACACCAAAAAGAAGACAGGAAAAACTTCTTTAGAAGATGAAGCTGTCAGATTGTCAAATGAGATTACTGTGAAGGCATCATGACTGTTTTAATTTTATTTTACTATTAAGTGTCCCTTGAAAACTATTTAATCCATTATATGCCCCACTTTTAAGGGCTGCAAGTCCTCCAGAACAATAAAAGTCTTTTGCAGTTTGACTCTTAAGAAACTGCTGGTTACAGAGAGGAGTGATGTCCATTAATCAATTAATTAAATTAGTGTAATAAAAAAAAATTCTAGAGACCTATTAATTTTTACTTTCTTCACATAAGTCTGTACCATTTTTACCAGCACACTCAGGGTGATGTGCAGAGCTGTAGTAGCTACATAAGGATCAAGCCGATGAGCCAAACAATGAAGAAATGGGAAAGAGCTATTAAAGACAGGTTAAGGAGAGAGATGATGACCAGCATGCAGCAGCATGGCTTCAAGAGTAGCCATGAGTGGTGAAGAAGGACATGTATGAGCACAGCAAGACAGTGGCATGGTGTGCTGTAGGAGTGACAGATGGGTTCAAGTTGGTGGGAAGAGCATATCAGGCATTGGCTCTGAGGCCCTTCTTGTTTGCAATGGTGATAGACAGGTTGACAGACGAAGTCAGGCAGTCGTGATGTTCGCAGACGACATTATGATCTGTAGGGAGCAAGTGGACAAGAACCTGGAGAGGTGGAGGTATGCAATAGAGAGAAGAAGAATGAAAGTTAGTAGAAGCAACACAGAATACGTATGTGAATGAGAGTAAGGCAGGTGGAATGGTGAAGATGCAACGACTACAGGCGGTGAAGGTGGATGAATTGAAATACCTGGGGTCAACCATCCAAAGCAATGGACAGTGCACAAGAGAGGTGAAGAAGAGACAAGTGTCAGGAGTGCTTTGTGGCAGAAGAACAGTAGGAAGAGTGAAAGGGGAGGGTTCCAAGACAGTAGTGAGAGCTGATATGATGTATGGTTTGGAGACAGTGGCCCTCCCAAAAGACAGGAGCTGGAGCTGGAGGTGGCAGAGTTGAAGAAGTCAGAGAATAATGGTTGTGATGGTTTGGACATGTTCAGAGAAGGAAGGGAGGATATGAAGTTCATGGTGAGATGAAGGCAGATGAGGTGAACACTCAAGGGAGTGGCTGAAAGAAAAAGACTTGTGATTGTAATCATTCATTTACTTCAGTCAGGCAACTCATGTTTGAAGGGATGTATGACCCCTTTCACCTTCTGAACTGTCCTAATTCTTCATGTCATTGATCCAGCAAGGTACTGGAAACATTCCTCAGAGATTTTGATCCATAGTGACATGATAGCATCACATAGTTGCTGCAGATTTGTTGTCTGCACATCCATAATGGGAATCTCCCATTCCACCACATTCCAAAGGTGCTCTGCTGGATTGAGATCTGGTGACTGTGGAGGCCATGTGAGCACAGTGAGCCCACTGTCATGTTTAAGAAGTCAGTTTGAGATGATTTTAGCTTTGTCACATGGCGCATTATCCTGCAGGAAGCAGCCATCAGAAGATGGGTACACTGTGTTCATAAAGGGATGGACAATGTCAGCAGCAATTCTTGGGTAGGCTGTGGTGTTTAGTTGAACAGGTATACATAATAAAGTGGCCAGCAAGTGTAAATACTATATTAAGCCAAAATTAAGTTCATGTGATGTATCCAGCAGTTATTCAATTTACGTACTGCTCACTCAAAATTAGCAAATTATTTGAACTCATCATCTGAAGTTAATTTTCTTTAAATTAGCAAAGACTACATATCATATTTTAGTGTTACAGCAGAAAGAACAACAGGAATCCACCAAAATTTTTGGGCTACATCTTGCAGATGAAGAAAGAGTGTAGGTTGGACACTGAGGAGCCACGGAGACCTTGGGGAACATCCACTGTATGAGTAACAGCTCATCCAGCAGGCTCATTTCCACAGCTTTAAATATTCAAGAAGCTTGTCCATGAGAGATGCAGTTGAGTCAATGAGTGTTGCACCAAGCATGCTTTTATCAATGGCTGCTCTTCAACGACTGGTGTAGTTGCCTCTAATCTGTGCAACACCAAGGACACCCACAGCCTCTACTGGCAACTGAGCGAGTGCTGTCATGCTGTGTCTGAGAACCTCAAAGGTATTAATATTCCAGTATTTGTGGGCTCTATTGTTCTTTCATTCTCTGAAGAGAAACAGGCAGGTTATGAAGCCACTGTAGTTTCAAAGAGGTGAGCAACCCAAAAAACAGGCAGCAGAATGGTTCAATACAGATGCAAAAATATATAGGGCTATTGTAAAAACATCATGTTATTTTATATTGTTTTTCTAAAATATATTCACTTTGACCAAGCAAGTGGCTGTCTGACTTCACATCTCTTTGTCCTCTAAAAATCCACATAAACTCTAATGGCACTTTCCTGAGGAAGCTAATCTATGCATAATGAAGCAAGCAGAAATTAATCATTCACAATTAAACACCAACTTTAAACATGCCAGCCATGAATGAATGGACTACTAAATTCTCTTTTAATGCACTGATTTTATTTAGCTTGATTGCCTGTGATTATTCTTTGGATTTTGAGTTAAAGGAGACCAAAGAGCAAAGATGGTAAACAAACAGCCTGTGCGATACTGTTGTGATATTTTGTGAGTAAGGGTGGTTTATCACTGAACTCATTCTTTTAATGGAAACAGAAAAAAACAACAGCAAAATGACAGACTTGTAGATACTAGTGCTTGTAGATGGGAGAGGATTAACATTAGGTGGAGCACAGCCAACATATACATCAGAATGAAGAAATGGAAATGAAAGGTCAGCAGAGGTGTATGGGTAAATGGATGTGTATGTTTTTGTGCAAAAAAGAGAGTGTGATGGTATAGAGGGAAGGGAGGAAGGGTGTGATTTACAATAACCTTTAGTAAGCGAGGTAACAGGGGTCGTCTCTGTGCTGTAAAGGCCCCTTGAGGCCAAGTCATAAATCTGACAGTGGAAAATACAGCATGGCAATTTACTGCCTTTCAAGTGCCTAATAACTAATTTTGATCCCTTTGAACTCCAATGCGAGGGCCTGTCACAATCCCACAGCCCTTTCATTGCAGCTTTCAACCTCTAACCTCCAAAATCCAAGAGCTGAGTATGACTAAAATTTGTGAAAATTTGCCCCTTAACAAGGACATACAGTCCTGTGGAAAACTAAGGGCACTCTTATTGCTTCCACAGGAATTAAGAGGATAAGGAGCAGCCAGGTGCTGGTAATCAAATGAACTTGATAAATTAGATAGAAGCACTTATTGTCCTTTCAGAAATTCCATTTATGTCTGTGGCAACTGTCAGATTAAGACAAACACAACAAAGAAGACTTCACAGTTAAAAACAATACATACATTAACAACAAATAGAAAGTGCTGTGTAACAATAAAAAAATCACCAGAAATCAAAACACAATATGCACAGGCAACATATCAGGCAATCGATCATCAGCAAGTGGGACCACCTCTATAAAAACAGAGGTTTGGGCAGTATGCTGGTATGGAGTATTTACAGTAAGTGTGTGTCTTCACAGTGCCAAAGAGGAATAAGATCAGCAGTTATCTCAGAGAAGTAACTGTTGCTGCCTGTCCATCTGGGAAGGTTTACAGGGCCATTTCCGAACAATTTAAAATTCATCATTCTAAAGTCATTTACAAGTGGAAAACTTTCAAGACAGCTGCCAATCTTCTCAGTATTGGATGTCCCAGGAAATTTACCCTACGGTCAGACTGTGTAATACTCAGTGAAAGTGAGATAAATACATAAACAAACTCAAGAGCTACACTTCAGACTCTATAGATCTCATTCGGCATGTTTAAATGTTCTCCATAAAACGATTTTAGCAGCACAGTGTACGTTTGCAAAGTTGTATCTGTAAAAAACAACAAGAATCAGAATCAGAATACTTTATTAATCCCAGGGAAGAAACTGCATTTTGTTACAGACACTCAGTTAAATATAAATAAAAACAAATCTGACAGTAGAACATTGAAATTAAAATAAATAAACATGGTATCCAAAGGTAAATACAGTATGTACAAGATGTGGCGATGGAAAGAAACAAGACTTCTGGAACAATGTCTTTTGGACAGACAAGACCAAAGTGGAGATGTCTTGCCATAATGCACAGTGCCATGTTTGGAAATACCCAAACACAACATATCAGCACAGTGTCAAACTGTCAAGCATGGTGGTGGAGGGATGATGATTTAGGCTTGATTTGTAGCTACAAGACCTGAGCACCTTGCAGTCATCAACCATGAACTCCTCTGGCTACCAAAGTATTAGTATTAGCATTACAAATACTAATTAGTAATTACTATTTACCAAAGTATTAGTATATTTGAGTCAAATGTGAGGTTGTCTGTTCAACAACTAAAGCTTTGCGTGGGTTATGCAGTATAGGCCAATGATCCCAAGAACACCAGCAAATCTAAAGTGAAATGGCTGAAAAAGCAAAGAATCAAATTGTTGCATTGACCCAGTCAAAGTCCAGACCTCAACCTGATTGAAAGCTGTAGCAGGACCTTAGGAGAATGCCTGCAAACCTCAATGAAGTAAAACAACTTTGTAAAGAAAAGTAAATTAAAGAAGAGTGGGCCAAAATTCCACCACAATGATGTAAGAGACTGATAAAGTCACACAGAAAATGATTACTTTAAGTCACAGCTGCAGCTAAAGGTGGTTCTATAAGCTGTTGAATCATGGGTTTTAGTTTTTCCACATGACTACACAGAAAAGTTTGTGAAAAGATTCTTTTTTTCACATTAATCTATGTGGATAAGTTTCACAACAAATACCAAGTAATGGACGCTTTTCACAGAAGTCGTTTACAGCCAGGATCTATTATGCTCATATCAAGTTTATACTTTTAGTCTTGGATTTTATTAGAGTAGTTTTGCCTCTCTCTCTCTCTCTCTCTCTCTCTCTCTCTCTCTCTCTCTCATGTTTACCTTAAAGTTATTATATTTTATTTCCATGACTTTTGCCAGTGGGGCCCCTCGACTCTGCAATAGCTTGCCTGAGGAGATAAGCCCTGCATCAGTGAATCAGTAAAATTCCTTTTTAAAAACATTTTTCTATATTTGGGTTTATATATTCTGTATTGAATATTTATTGTCTTTTTTATCCATTTTCAATTGGCATGCTTATTGCTTTTCACACTGTTATTGCTTTTATGCTATTATTCTTTTATTGGTGGTCATTCATTACAATGATATTTTGCATTTTCCACCCTTTTTTGCTTGTTTTTACTCTCAACCTCACCTTCATTTTGTCTCATTTTGTTCAGCCTTATTGTTGGTGTTTCTGTTTGAATTTATTCTGCTTTTGCTTCTCCTTCAAAGCATTGCGTAAACTCTTTTGCTAATAATTCTACAGAAACACAGTTGTGCTATTGAATTTGATAATATAAATACACTATCTGGTTCAGTGATTAAAAAAAGTCAAAGGTATAACAAAGAAGGTCATTTCAAACTTTAATGGATATTTTGGCAAGAAACAACAAATCAATGAGCTTAATTTATTTTTAAAATTATGCAGCTCCAACAGAGGTGGAAATAAAGGCTGTAATTGTGAAAACTTGATAAACATTGAGCAGTATTCATTTGTGACAGCCATAGACTATTTGAACAATAGATGTTGCGTCCAGCTTTGAAAAGTGAGGTCAATTCTGATATACCTCATACCTGCATTCTGTTTAGCAGCCAGCAGGGAGTGACTCCTCTTTGGTTGAGTAGAAGTCTATAGGAAACTGGTCCTTGGCTTCCTTGCTCTGTGACCTCAGGAAAAAAAAAAACTTTCCTGATTTGTCTATGACCTCAGTAGCTAGTTACAGGTCATACTGAGTAAAACACCATGGTTTCATTTTGTAAACTATGGTTGGAAAGTCACACCAGACTCATTGGCAGTTAATAATCAAGGCAGCCAACTCAAGTGTCCATTTGACCACACACCACACTAATTTTCACCACTTTCCAAAGAGGCAGTCAATCTATAAATGTAAATGTAGCAGTAGTTCATCTGGCTCAAAATCCATCACAGTTCACAAGGTATTGAATGTATGAAATACAGAAAGAAAGTGATATGTTTTCTTATCATTGGTTGGCTGTACTGAATAAATGAGAATTAAAATCTGTTGAGAAGTCAAGGAGACTCAATCTTTTCATACTTGTGAAAGTGGAAAAGTACCTATAAAATGACAGCCACAACTTTGACCTAGAGCACACTTTGGGTGAAGTTCCAATAGGTGATCACTGTAAATTTGATTAATTTCTGACCAGTACTGTAGTGATTCTTGTTAACTGTGGATCGACGGATGATGGCATTTAGCAGTCCTTCGGGTGGATGAGCTAAAAAAAAAAATGATCCAGGGCATGCTCACTGTGTGTCGTAGAGGAGTAGTAGTAGTAGTGTGTAGTATCCTTAGTTAGTCAGTCAGTTCCGTCAGTCAGTTCTACTCCTTACTTGCCCTACCCAGTATCAGTATCTCAAAAATGTGTTCCAGCTTTGGCATCCTCTTCTAACTGGCTTCATTCCCAAAGCTAAAGCGACTAAGGCACATTAGTACTGCAGCATTTAGAGCAGTTCCCTCATCAGAGTGAAAAAGTAAAGTCCAGCTTTTTTAGAAATGAAGAAGAGAGTAAAAAGTGATTTATATCCTTAAGATCCCCTGGGAACTTGATTGTATTGTTCTCCCCATCTAGCGCTCAACAAGAAAGCAAGAATGTTTAGTTTCCACTTCCAAATAGTTTCTTACTGTACACCGCTGACTGCTTGAATAGTCATCATGTTTGGGAAGACATAATATAGTAATAAGTCTGGATATTCAATCTCCATCTCCTGGTCTCAGAGACATTAAATCAATAGGAATAACTGTTACAGTCAGCTGTACTATGAAAAGATGCAAGCTCCTCTTACACATAAGAGGTCTGCCTGAATTTGCGTGTACGTGTGCATACAGTGTGTATATGTATCTGGTGGTTACTGTCTGTCTGCAGAGGGCAAGGTCAAGGTAAAGAAGCAATGAGAGGCATAACAAGAAAGTTTTTGGCTTTCATATAGATGAGGCTATGAAAGAAAGCATCCAAGAGACATCTCTTGTCCAATATATTTGCTCTGGACTTGACACATTTAGCTCCAATGTATGGTACCGTGATAAATTGATGCCACTGCAATGCATGGTGATACTGTGCTCATATTAAAAAGGTCAGGGAGAGGGAGAGCATTTCATTACCCAACGAGAATGCCTATTCTCTGTTTCCCCAAACGTAATGTTCTGTTACAGTCTTCTCATTTGGAGGCAATAACGTCAAGCACCCAGGCAGCAACAAAGCTACATATGGCTATGAAACACCCAAACAAGCATGGCTTGAAATGTCAGAGCATCTATCATGTATTACACATGGAAAGAAGAACGCTCACACGGCCGTTTTGCTTCTCAGGGACAAAATAGCAGCTGGCTGGCTCATTCATGTTCTCTGTCTATTAAACAGAAGGAGATGACTCACCTGGCTGGTGACCCTGTGTCATCTACGTAACTCGAGCCTAGCTACAAAACTGGCTTACTGCTCTGTGCAGAGCTACAACTAGTATAAATTATTTTCATTGTTAACTAACCCTGTGAAGCATGTTTGTCCACTCAAAACTGCTTGAATGCTCACTTGAGCTCATGTGAGTGGCTTACGGACAAGGACACTTGTGTGAAAACAGTGCCTTAGTACTGTCAAGCACTATTTAGCATTAGCAACAATGATGAAAGACATTTTTCTGGATTTTGTTATATTTTACTCATTTTATTTGAATCCATTTAAAATAAATTGAATGTTTTGTGGCGGCACGGTGGTGCCGTGGTTAGCACTATCACCTCACAAGAAGAAGGTCCTGGGTTCACCAGAAAACAAGGCAGATCAGGATGGATTTGTATAGTAAGCAAAAAATAAAACTCATACAAAAAAAGGCTGTTCAAAAGAAAATAAGGAAACTCAATTAACTAAAAAATGATAAGGTTAGACCAATAGCTATTGAGCAGCTGGCCAGCACATCAACCATGCCATGCCCTACTGAACTTTCAAAGGAGCTCTCAGGGCTATAAGGCCTAATCCCCTTCTATTGGAACAAACCATGCCAGCAGTTTATAAATTGTCTCACATAATTGATATTTTTATGCAAAAATTAAATGACTAGAACTTGGCCAGTATGCATCAGCTTTAAATCTGATCTTGTGCGACCTTGAACTTTGACACCATGACCTCATACATGTCATCAGATCTTCTACCCATCATAGGCATTAACCACGCAAAGTTTGGTTAAGACAAGGCAAAAAAGTCAGCTCCTGTCATGGTAACAAGATTTGTTACCAACAGACACATGGACAACCTAAAAACATAATGCCTCTGGGGCTGAGGCAGAACAACACAAAGGCATTATAAATTCAATTTCTAAAGTTTATACTCCTAAACATAATCCCAAAAGTTTGCTCATGTTTTTTGTAAGAATATTGGTAGAAAACAATTACAATCTCCAATCTGCTTTACCATGAATTAGATAAGCTTAAAACCCCCTAGTATAAAAAGGTTTGCAACTGCTCACTTCCTGTTTGACAGTCTGAATACCCAAGATGGTAGTGATAAGGACAAAGCAAGTTGCCTTCAAACATCTTGGTAATAATGACAGTTGAAATTAATTTGGATCAGCCTATACTGTTTGCAACCATTGTATATGTAAAGACTGCAACTGTCAAATGATTTTTCTAACAGAAGACAAGGGCTAATGCAGGATCTTTTAATTAGTGCTGAACCGAACAATTTGGGTTTGCTATTTTTTTTATTCTTTTTTACAAGTTTTATTAGTGAATAGTCTGCTCATTGTTATTTTAATAATAAGGTCATAATTCCCCATGACCTGTACAAATTTGCATCATTAAAGATCAAAAAAGATCTACAATACTTGAGGTTCAACTGTGCTTATAAAGAGGTAATTGACTGAATCCTTTAAGCTCCATGTTTCATGACATTCTACATGAAAAAAGGAGATACAAGAATGGTACCAACTGGGTGGCCAAAAGAAACAAAATTGAGCTCCATGGATAAGAGACACTTGGGAGAATTTTGAAATACAATTTAGCAGGGCGAAGTAAGATTTGGAAACAATCAAGTAAATATAGCTATTTTTAGTTTAGTTAAGCTCAACCAAAATGGCAAAATACAGTAGAAAGCACAGCCAGAAAGCCCTGAGACAATTTAACCTCTTCTAAAAAAATCTCAGCTTTAGCTCTAGTGAACTCAATAGAACTAAATCTATCCATTTTAACCACAGATATATTAGGTGGACTCTTCGGTGAATGAAAGATACAGAATGGCCTGGTCCTGCTGAAGAGATAAAGGCTTGAAGGGGTTAAAGAGAGAAAACGAAAAAGTCATGACATTTAAGAAAGTGAAACCAGGAAATACTATTTGCAGTTTTTGATTGATCAATGAACTAAAAGATAAACGGCTGAACTGCTGAAATAAAGTCATGTTCTACAGCACCAGATGCTCGAAATGAGAAGAATCCATTTGAATGGAATCACATTGCTGCTGCAATTATATGACAGGTGAATGGTTATTACTGAGATGAATGCCACAGAATGTGAGCTTCAGTGTAGTGAATCAAAGCCCAGTTACCAGATAAGCATGGCAATTTTAGTTCAGCAGATAACCAACTAAGCAACAGAGTGGTCTGGTATGGGTGAGATGCCACATTTGAAAAATCATCATCAGACAAGTGGTGGGATTTGCAAAGATTACAGCAGGCAGAGAGGGTGGGCTTTGGAGCATTGATGATTCAATCCCTGTCGATGCAGATAACATCCATGGTAACAAAACACCCTCTGTGCATCAAAGGAGCACACTGCCTGATGCTTAGTTCTCACTGATATAAACAAGACTGGTAAGATAAAGAAAAACCAAACCCACATGGCAGGCATCAAACACTGACAAGATGGTGTCCAGCAGAATACAAGACTATCATAATGAAGCTCTAAATAATTAGAGCTACATTTGGAGCACAGTCAAACGGAACTGAATCCCTTACAGATTAGTAGCCAGCAAATGCAATAAATCTCATTTTGGTGATTTGTACTCTCTTGACCCTGTGACATTTCCCTGGCCTCTCTTGGTTTGTGTCCTGGTTGTTTTGTCTAAATAGGTGAGTGAAAAGTGATCTCTAATCCCCAGGGACTTCTGAGCCAACCGACCTGAACTTTGGCTTCATTTATTACAGATCACTGAAAGAGAGCCACTCAGAATCGCAGGCTTAAACTGAGAAATCCTTCAAAGTAGCTGGGCAAAGACACTGTACAGTATTCTGCTCAGGAAACAGACAACATGACTGCTTTTATGCAATAACTGAAGTGCTGGACAGGCAGAAAAAAGTGTTAACTGCTTCCGCAAAGCTCTCAAGGGGGATTTATTTCTTATGTATACAAGTTATGACTCGTCCATTAAGATTTACAACTACTTGATGAGACCAAAGAGGCATCAAGGTGATCATAATCTCCAATGTAAGTTTATAATGGACTATAAAACATGTAAGAGGTAGTTTTTGTGTCTATTTAGTCCTGTAACCCTCATTAAAACTAAATGACCGGCATTATACAGCAGAGAGAACAATAAAAAAGCTTAATAGGACTATATTCTATATAGTCGGTTGCTAAGCTCTGATCCGACCATATTCTCTTTGATTGGGCAGTTACTGGTGTTACTTTGATAAAAAGAAAAGTGCTACAGCATGAGAGTTTCAGCATTAACTTATTACTTTTGGCAATGATACCGTCAAAAAACTTGAATTGCTCCAACATTTTGACAACTTTGGATTTCCCAAACCTAATGGAGGTTGCTCTGCCAGAGAATTAACATATTCATTTTTAGATTTACTAAACATTTACTCAGTCATCTCTAAACATACAGGGTACCATACCAAAGATGGCATTGGTGTGGTTGCCTTTAATTAAAATGAATGACCAATAAGCCAAAAGTAAACTTTGCAAAAAGCAGTTTGCACATCACAGTTTAACAGCTAACATGGCATATCGTCTAAAGACAGTAGGCCAACTTGTTCTGTGATAGAGTGCTCTACCAACTTTTATGTTCAAGCTGAACACATCAAGACAGGCCTATACTGATGCGTCAGGTCAAATGTACAGCCCCACCTTCCTTGTGCTTCAGTCCATCCAAATTGCCAAAAAAAAAAAGCTTCTCACTTGCATCTGGCATTATCTAGCCATGGAGAAAGCTTTGGAGCAGGACTGTACTGAGTTTGATACCATTTATGAGTCAACATGGATGAGAAGACCTTGAGTGGTAGCTAATTCAACCTACCAGCGAAGACTGTGTAATAGAATTAAAAGCAATAGAACAAGTGTGTAGGTGGACTTTGGGTTGCAACTACATTTTGTGTCTGTGCCACTGGATAAGCCACAGAACACACCTTGAATAGTTTCAGAGGTTATTTTAGTTCAACAATAAAGGGCGACATGAGGATGGCTGTGTTGTTGCATCTCTGCACACTCAGTGGGTGACAGAACAGAGACAGAGACAGCCTACCAGCATGAAAGCACTGACTCACAGTTGATGCCGTGTTAATGTGTGTCACCAGCCAAGTAAACTCTAATAACCTGTTAGAATGTTACAGATGTCTTAAAATGTGGATAAACAAAGGCCAGCCCGAACAGAAATTAACCAACTGTATAAACATAAGGACCTTAGGCAAAGACTGCCACGCTGTACTAAACTATTTACTGAGTTTACCTAATGCAGATCTCTTCTGAGAAGCTATAGGTGTAATGGGCAGCTTTAGAGAAGCCTGTTGGCTTTAAGGTCATCACTGAAACCATCTGATACAAAATTTCATCTCTTTTTTCCCCCACTCTTGTCTTCTCCAGTCATCTGAGCTGTGTTTATGCAGGATGTGTTATCACTGTCCTTCAGCGCGCTCTCCTGCGCAGCCTTACAGATACTCAATTCGGGCGCTGATCACAGGGTTCCGACATAAATTATACGGACCTGAATGAAAATCACAATGATGGACGTGCTGCATGATGCTATCCAAGGCGCCCTGTGGGCTCTTGACCATTCAGGGTCTGACTAAGGTTGGTTCAAACAGTGATGCAGAAATTGCCATTCATATAATCCCCAAATACTCATGTATCATCCATGCTGTTGCGTAGCAGCAGTGTTGGCTTTTAAAGGTCAAACCAGTCAGGGTAGTGGTTTTGTCATGCAGATACACATTATAAAACACTACAAACATAAGTAATGAGATATAAATGTGTATCTAATCACCTTTTTTAACTTGGACCAACACGTACACACATATTTGATTTGCAGTGAAGATGACATGACAAGATGTGTTCTTACATCTAAACAGACAACAGTAGTTCCTTCCCCCTCCTCTCAGTCACTCTGCAGGTAAACACTGAAAGTCAAATGGCCTCTGGTGCTGTTCAAAATGAATTAATGTTGAAAGCCTGGTGCTGAGAGTCTCTGGCATTTTGTAAAAGGTCTGTAGCTTGAAGGAGACCACCTGAGAGTCAGTCTGCATTCAGTGGAACACACACTGATCCATACCATTCTTTCCCTTTGTATATGAATGAACAGTTGTTTGAGGCATTTAAAGTTCACACTTGCGGGTGATTCTGCGCTTTTACAAAACAGACCAAGCTAAGTGGTCAGTGTCCTTTTTCTCCCAATGTAATGCAGCAGCAGCAGCAACAGGGAGAGAGCATCTAGCTGAGCAGGATTAACACAGACTGAGGCAGAAGGGGAGGATAATGCTGTCTGCTGGCAGGCAGAGAGAGGTGTTGAGATAAGGTAACGTGAATGGACCAAGGTAGGATTCAACACAATCACCCTGGCCATGAACATGCAACGGCAGTTCTGTGCTGACTGCATATATTACCATCTGAGCAACGACTCAACAGTATGATCATATTTCTTGTTAGAAATGACCATCATTAGAGATAGGGTGAGAAACTCATTTATCTGGGAGACATTCAGAGTAGACCTGCTGCTCCTCCACAGCAGAGGTGGTTTGGGCATCTGATCAGGATGCCTCCTGGATGCCTCCCACTGGGAGGAGACCCCGGGCAGACCCAGGACACGCTGGAGAGACCATGTCTCCCAGGTGGCCTGGGAATACCTTGGTGCCCCCCCCCCCCGGAGAACTGGAGGAGGTGCCTGGGTACAGGGAAGTCTCGGCTTCTCTGCTTGAACTGCTGCCCCTGTGACCCCAGCCTCTGGAAAAGCGGTAGATGGCTGGATGGCCGGACGGATGGATGGATGGATGGTTCAGGCAGGGGGGTTGTGATAATGGCTAATAATAAAATTTTTTAGATCTTGAGTTTGAAATGAGTGGTAATGATGAAGCAACTTTCCCTTGTCTAGTCTAGACTGATTGTGAGAGCTGGTGAGATGATTGGAAAGAAGGGGGTTGGGAAACTATACACACACACACGCACGCACACGCACGCACCCACCCACACACACACACACGCGCACACACCTACACACACACACACACACACACACAGTGAGTGCACAGACCGAAAAGACTGTCCTTGGGAGGCTAATGTCCCTGAGCTCCTTAGGGGCTCAGTGGCCAGATGTTTTGCTTTGCTTGCTTGCCTGATTTTGGTCCCAGTGTCCCTTTACGAGCAGCTTCCTTCATACTGCAAAATAAAGCTTGCAAGCTCCAAGACACAACATCTCCTCTGCTTGTACTTGACAGGTATATATGCATGAATTGCTTGTATCTGTTCAATTGGTCTAAGTGACAAAACCAAAAAAACAATTTTCATTTTAAATCATAGTTTCATCTAATTTTTGTAAACTCTTACTCTTTCTGATGACTCTCACTCCTGAACTAGCTGTAGTTATTTTGGAATTTGCCAAATGAAATGCCCTTATCTGAAGAAAATCTTGAGAGTAAACTGTGAAATCATGCTAACCAGGCAATAAAGTACAAATGAGGCCCTCATAAATTTTACATCTAATAGTTAATTTGCTTATTACAATAGTGCTATAAGCTATATAAATGATGAGCACAACTACCAGGTCTGATAAGTGAAGCCAGCGTAGAAGTACCTTACACTTATTATTTCTAATGGCCAGTAGGGGGTGTTAAAAAGTCCCACTATATAGAAGTCTATGACAAAACGACTACTTCGCAAAGGGTTTATGACTTCAGTAAACACTTTCCTAATGATCACATGGTCTCTTTTATTAGCAGCTTGTTCATTTTGTAAATTGTGATCCAACTTACAGTAAAATAAACAATAAAGCATGATTTTATTAATCATATCCTGGCTGACCTGTGATTGACAATTTACTACCATATGAGTAAGTAGTGTCTGGATTTCTCACTCGGGTCCAGATTTTCTGTGATGTCTGTTTTCAACCAAAATGTCAGTGGCATAGTAGCTCATCTGGCTCTCAATCTCTCACAATCCACAGCTTATGGTAATGTCTGAAGTAGTAATAAGAAAGTGATTTTGGTTTTGTTATCACTTGTGGCCGTATTGAACAAACTAATGAGAATTAAATCATTTGAGAAATCAAAGAGGCATGCAAACAGTCATAACCTAGCTTAAAACATTATTATGGCATAAATGAGCCTAATGATGGCATTTATGTAGAGATGACAGAAGGGCATATGCAAACACTATTTTTATGAACATTACAATCCAGACCAATACTCTTAGGAGTGATGCTTGTGAAAACTATAAATGTGATCCTGACCTTGGTCGCAATTTGAGTGAAGACTCACTAGGTGATCATGGTGTGCAAGTTAATATACTACTAATACTAATGACTACTTTGATTTTAACTTTAAAAAAACCACACCAAACAAAGCAATTTTACATTGCCTTGTTTAGTGTGGTGTAGTGTGGTGGTCCAATGCTCTGTCCCTACAACAGTAAAAGCTGTTGTAGGGACAAAGCATGGGACATCAAAAAAAGGGTCAAATTTTGGCTGCAAACCCACCACAGCTGGAAAGAAAAGATTCAAATAAAAACTCATCCAAATATTTCTGCACTAACAAAGAACACCTGGGAGTCATTGTTTGCTGCAGCACTGGCTGGGCTCGGACAATGCCCAATTGGTACAGAAGAAAGCAGTACTTCACAGCAGCCACACTCTGTGCCGCTCACCCCATACGCCTTGCATGTCGACACAGTCACTCTCAGTTTCTGTTCAACTCACGGAGGTGCAATCCTGAGCCACAAGTTTAGAGGGTAACAACAGACAAGGCTAAAAGGTTCACTTACTGAATACTGTCATGCAGCAAATTTGCTTGTTGTTTGTATTATAACCTTTAAAAAAGTATGTGCTTCACAACATGCATGACAGCATGAATTTCTAAAAGTTAAGATCGGCTATGTGCAAACTGTAGCTACTTCAAAATATTTTACAGTATGTATGGGCAGCTCCTAGATGTTTCAAACTCACACACACTCAATATAAGATATAAAAAGACCTCAATGCCTGTGCACTAGGGTTATGCCCAAAGCATATACAATATGCAATGCAATATATGACCAGAATACAGAGAGCAAGAAGCACTACAGCATTCTCAGAGGACACAAACAAGTGCAGAGGCTCCCTGGTGGCATCTTAATGTGGAAACAGGGTCACTTCAAGGGTAAAGAATGGCTGATGTGCTGCAGAACACACTGTCGAGGAAAAGCACGACAGCCTAACACGCCTCGAAAATTCATTGGGGGGGGGGGGGGGCCC
>VUQH01021384.1:5538-29846 GCA_015106775.1 Etroplus canarensis | reverse complement strand
ATGTTCCTGGCCTTGCTTCCCCTCCACCTGGTTTCTTGCACACACAATATATCTACCTTCCTTCTCTCCATCATATCAGCCAGCTCTCTCCCTTTACCAGTCATAGTCCCTACATTTAAAGTCCCTACTCTCACCTCCACCCTCCTACCTTTCCTTCCCCCTCTCCCCCTCCTTGGTCTTCGGCCAACAGTAGCATAGTTTCCACTGGCACCCTGTTGGCTAACGGCACCGGAGGAGGTCGCTGTTAACCCGGGCTGCGACCGATCCGGTATGGAAGTCGTGTTATGAATCCGCATATTTGATTTGGCAAAGTTTTTATGCTGGATGCCCTTCCTGACGCAACCCTCACCATTTACCCAGGCTTGGGACTGGCACTAGGACTACACTGGCTTGTGGGCCCCTGTGGCTGGTTTAACAAGTCACCATTATCTAACAGAGGTAAAAAAAAGTCAGTGATATCAAATACTCTCTTGTCTTGAGGGAGAATTTGGATTTGCTCCTAAAAAGGAAACCTACTTTACCCTTCAGCTTAGAGACAGTGTTTTCAATGTGTGTTTTGAAATCCAGGTTCTGATCAGTGATGACACCTAGATACTTATAAGATGTGGTTCTTTCTATTTTAACCCATAGAGTGGTTGAGATCTTAGGAAGATGTCTGTTTTTTGCTATTTGAAAACAGCATGTGTTTAGATTTCTCTGCATTTAACACAAGTTAAAGTTGAGTTAAGTGGGTCTGTAAAACATCAAAGTCAAACTGCAAGCATTCCAGAGTTTTGGTTGCTGAGGAAGAAGAACAGTAGATGACTGTATCACTCGCATAAAAATGGTGGGTACCATTAGATAAATTGTCAAAAAGATTGTTTACATATATTGAAAACAAAAGTGGTCCCAGAATGGAACCTTGGGGCATGCCCTTTGTCATAGGAAGGAGGGCAGAGCAAGACCCAGCAAACTGGACACATTGAGACCTAGCTGGCAGGTAGTTAGAAAACCAGCCTACAGCGTGCTCGGATAACCGAGTGTCACACAATCTTTCTGTCAAGGTAACATGGTCAACCATGTCAAAGGCTTTTAACAATCAATAAAATGAGCTGCACAATATTTCCTGCAATCCACTGCTTCTATAATGTCATTTACAACCTTAACAGCAGTTGTTATTGTGCTGTGCTGTTTTCTAAACCAGACTAATATGGAGATACAATACTGTTTATATCTAAAAATACT
The DNA here is from genome assembly GCA_015106775.1 of Etroplus canarensis. Classification (NCBI taxonomy): domain Eukaryota; kingdom Metazoa; phylum Chordata; class Actinopteri; order Cichliformes; family Cichlidae; genus Etroplus; species Etroplus canarensis. The sequence continues at coordinate 28,622 of VUQH01021384.1, read as the reverse complement.
TTAAATTGTTCACTAACAAGCTTTTTAAGGACTTTAGCTAAAATATATAGTTTAGAGACTGGCCTGTAATTGTTAAGAACTGAGGGTCCCCTCCCTTCTGTAAAGGGAGAACATGGGCAGATTTCCAGATGGTGGGAATGACATTATGGGAAAGTATAAGATTGAAAGTATACGGTAGAGGTTCTATTAAAACATCTGCTGTGATTTTAATCAAATAAAGTTTAAGCATTACATCACCTGCTGATTTGTTAACATTTAACGGTTTTAAAGCTCTATGAACATCTATCACATCAAGAGGAGTGAAACTAAATGAGTGAGCTGCAGAGTCGATTTGAGCTGATGGAAAGTGATTTCCCTAGTCATTATGCTGTATTGTGTTTGCATGTGGAAATTCAGATAGGGTTCCTGATGAAATAAAATGCTCATTAAAACAATTTAAAATATTAAATTTGTCAGTAAAAGTACAGGAATTGATGCAGGCTGGCAATTCATTTGTGGTTACAGTCACATATGAGGATTGAATTACTTTCCAGAATTTCCTGGGGTCATTAAGGTTGGTATTCATCTTGGTTAGGTATAAATCAGACAGCCTTTCTGACAAGAGGTGAAATGATTTCAAAGCTGCCGAAAAATCTTCACTGATATTATTTGCAAATATAACAATATTGGAGTATTTATGAGGAGCATTTGTCAAAAATAAATCAAGAAGAGAGGATATCTCTGGGTGTTTGAGATTAGGATGAGATGAGCCATCAATTAATTGTGTGAGGTTGAATGTGTCACAGATAGATAGAAACCTGTCTGAGAGAGGAGTCAGCCAGTCCTGATTAAATCCCCAGTCAGGAGAATCTTATTAGAATCAATGAATTCTAATTGTTTACTCTGTGATACTAAAGTCTCGCTGCTTGCTGAAGGTGGTCTATAACAACCTACAGCAGTGACAGAATGTCCCTTAAGAAGACATGCTTCATAAAGGACATTCTATGAAGCACAGGGAACTACACAAACTTCTCTATGTATGTTTCCAGCACAGAGAAATTTGTGGAAGACAAACATTTGGCTGAAGCTTATACAGCATCAAAGCATTTGCTGGAATTTAAAAACTTCTCCACAGCACTTCAGGTTGTTCTAATTAAGTTAAATTTCCCACTCAGAGGGTGCCCAAACAGGAAGCAACTGGCATTGATGTGGTGACCACAGACCATTCAGTCAGTGACATGACTCAAGATTTCTAAATTATTTGTTAAAGCGTCATTAAGCCTCTTCACTGTAAACACTATGGGGAAAAGTTTTAAAAGATATATTTTAGCATGTTATCAATTTTTTGTATGTTACGCTTGGATGATTCAAACTGCTGTCTAACCATAATTACTATTAAATGGGGCATCTGTAGTTTCTATATCAGAGCATCACTGGTTATTTATCATAATTAGTTATTTTCTGCTCTAATGTTTACCAATTTTAACTCCCTGCAGTAGCCTGTATTAATCTTCTGTTTATTAGAAAGGCTCTGCAAGTGCTCTGTAAACACTAATCAATGATATTATGTTTACACCTTTGCAATGCTATTTGGCTGCATCTCTTTTACTTTCAGGGACACCCATCATCCACTTGATTAGGTACACCTTGTATTGGGTTGGACCCCTTTTGGTCCATATTGACATGTTAGCATCATGCAGTTACTGTAGATTTATTGGTTGGACATCCATGTTGTACATCTCCTGTTCCACCACATCCCAAAGGTGCTCTATTAGATTGAGATCTGGTGACTGTGGAGGCCATCTAAGTACAGCAAACTCATTGCCATGTTCAAGAAACTAGTTTGAGATGATTTGAGCTTTCTGCAGGAGGCCTTCATTAGAAGATTGGTACACTGTGGTCATAAATGATGGACATGGTCAACAACAATACTGAGGCTGTTTATGCCAAATTCTGACTCTAGAGCTTGAATTCTGCAGCAGAAACTAAGACCCATCAGATCTGGAAACATTTTTTTTGATAGTATGTTTCATTTTTTGGTCAGCCCCTGTGAATTATAGCTTTAGTTTTTTTGTTTTTAGCAGATGGGGTGGCACCTAGTATAGTCTTCTGCTGCTGGACCGTATCTGCTTCAAAGTTCAACGTTTTTGCATTTAGAGATACTCTTGTGCATACCTTGGTTGCAGTGAGAGGTTATTTGAGTTACTGCTATCTTCCTAATGGCTCAAAGCAGTCTGGCCATTCTGCGGCATCAGCAAGGCATTTCACCCAGATAACTGCCAACCACTGGATATTTTTTTCAGACCTCACTGGTGAAACCCTCAGAATAACCCAGGTGGCACCAACAATCATACCACATCCAGAGTTGCTTAAATCACCTTTCCTCCCCACACTGATGCTCAGTTTGAACTTCAGCAGGTTGTCTTGACAATGTCTACGTGCCTAAATGCATTGAGTTGTTGTTAAGTGATTGGCCAATTAGACATTTGGCTTCATGAGCAGTTGAACTGGTGTACCTAGTAAACTGACCAGTGAGTGTAAGCACATGTTCACACTATATTTTTCATGTATTGCTTTGAATTTATGGAGCTTTAGAAAGTAATTATTGAGCAGGTTGTACCTTTGGCTTTGGGATGAAATAATTTCACCTTGACTGATAATTGTTTAGGGATATGAAAATAACAGTGCTCATTTTTTCTGCAGAGGTCTTGAGTCAGCATTTGAAACCATCTTCTTTGCCCTGCTTCCTGCATGGAGTCCATTAATCTCTGTCCAAAAAGACCACAACAAGTCATAAAGGCATTTCAGGGCAGTTGCCAAGACACACATACTCTAAAGTGGTTATGATGCACAAGGCCTTTAGAGGCTGGGTTTTCTGCAACTGCATGTCTGCATGAAGAATAAGCAAACAAACCCGAGACAGGGATGATTACTAAGCAGAAATGCATCATTGGAGTGTCCCGCATCAGCTTCCTGTGGGATCAGAACTGTTGTAGTGGAAACAAAGCAGAGCATACAGTTAATTTTCATATAAATATTTATTGCAGAGGAGGTATCTTTTATGTACATGCTATCACAATATAACACAATATAAATCTACCAAATATTCCCATATATTGATGCTATAAGCTTGTCATAGAGCAATAGTTATAACAAGCACATAATACAGTGGGTTAGGGACAGTATCACTCACTATACAACTTGTAACAGTCCATAAAAGTTATTTTTTTTCTTTTTTGTTCTATCAAGGGCAGTGAAACATCGGTCCTACTAATTTTCTTCATGCAGAAGCCACAAGAGCAAGATTTACGAAGGTACAGCATTGAATAGTAGTAGTAGTAGTAGCGATAGTAGTAGTTGTATTTGCCATTGTGTGACTTGGCTTGGTCACGAGAGAAGTCAGGTTCAAATGAAAGCAGCTAGCCAACAGAAACACACCATGGTAGAGACGACCTGATTGGAGGACAAAGAAGCTACAGGACACGGTGTGGTACAAGAACGATGATCTGGATTTGCACACGGTCAAACACTCACAGACTCATTGATGATCTCCAGAGAACAGCAACAGACACTGGTTATGTATCACACAGTTTAATACACAGACAGCTGTGGATTGATTGAACTGAAGAAATCTGCAGCAAGCATGCTATCAGAAATTAAAAAGTAGACTTAAAGTTACACAAACAGGTGACGCAAACCTTCATTCAGTAGTAGAATATTGCACTGTTAGTATTTTTTTAATAAATCTGAAAATGGGTTTAAGTTTGAAATCAAGATAAATGAAGAAAAATTTGAAAATGCTAACATATTGCTTCTTTTTGCTGTTTTTTTTTGATTGAATTTGACACAAATCTTAGAAGTTGTATTTGCTCCATTTCCCTTTCAAAACATGAAACAAACATCTCATTGTAAAATACTTTTCCTACAGTGACAGTAAAAGAGGCAACATCACCCAAGGTGGTGAAATCGACAGTGACCCCAAAGTCAGCTTTAAATATAAGGGGCTTTTGAAATGTCACTGTTGTCACAGCAAGTGGTCAAGAAGCCTCGTATAATAAGATGCTGACCCAGATGATGGATGATGCCTACTGTCTGGTTCATAAAGACCATATAGATCCATCAGAGTATCACAATCAATCTGTGCAAGGTTGATGCTTCTAAGACACCTAAAGGAGCTCGTAAAGAAGAGGTGATGACAAATCTCACCCCGTCTGAAACATCTCAGATGAGCCCTCCTACAGGCAGGAGGTGGGGGAAATTTCTCAGAAAATGAAGATTGATTATCAGATTTAAAAAAAAAAAAAATCTCACTGCATTGTTTTCATTTGAGCTGTGCTACAGAAATTTAGTAATTGAAGAAAACTCACCAATACGTACTGGATTTAATTACAATTCTTAAAGAGCCATACTGAGTTCTGAGAAATCTGACAGTGAATACAAATAGTGACAATCAGTGACAACATTCAGATATTCTCACGAGTTACCATAAAGCACTGTAGATGCAATACATATAGATAACTGTCTTTGCATGACTGCAAATATAAATGGGGTGGCACCTTTTCACTTTAATTGATATTTTTTGATGACTATTTAGACATTTTGATATAAACACCTCAAAAACTTTATTTGGATTATCAATCAATCAATAGCCACTACATCAAGCATAATTATGAAATTATTAGTTTAATTAACCAATGAGGCTTAAATAGGCTTTCTGTTAAAGTTGGAAGAACTTCTAATGCAGAGATGCAAAGAAAAACTCTAGCAGTGCTTAACCAAATATACTGTAGGAAATATTTAAGAATATTGAACAATATATACCATAAATAAAAACTTGGGTTTTCTTTTTGCAGTTATGACCACACTTTCTATCATTCAGAATGACATTTTTGTCAGAAATGACTTTGGTCACACACCACTGGGATGAAAGCATTGGACATCACCTCTTATTCATTAAATGTAGGTGTTTCATTCAGTTCTTATTCATTAAATTCAGGTGTTCAGGCTCCCTTCCCATTGTGTAAAAGCAAGCACCTAGCCATGCAGTTATTTGTGAATGAAGAGGTCATTCTAAAGAGTTCACTGAATTTGGACACAGTACTGTAATAGGTACAACAAATCAGTTCTTGAAGTTTCTTCCCTCCCAGATATTTCTACATCAACTGTAAGTGCAAAGCAGAAGTGTTAAGAAAATACAGCAGCTCAACCATAAAGTGGCAGACCACATACATTTATAGAGCTGGGTCACCGAGTGCTGAGGAGCATAGTGCGTAATAGCTGCCAATGCTCTGCTGACACAATAACTACAGTGTTCCAGACCTCCTTTGACATTAATATCAGCACAAAAACTGTGCAGCAAGAGCTTCATGGCATGGGTTTCCATGGTTGAACGGCCACATGCAAGCCTTACATTACATCACCAAACAAAATGCCAAGCACTGGATAGAGTGGTGTAAAGCACTCCACCACTGGACTCTGGAGCAGTGGAAACATGCTCGATAGAATGCTGAATCACATTTCTCTATCTAGCAATCTGATTGTTGAGTCTGGGTTCGGCATATGTCAGGAGAACATCACCTGTGTGACTCCACTGTGCCAACTGTAAAGTTTCATGGAGGAGCAATAATGCTATAGGGTTGCTTTATATGGTAAATGGACTGGTACTTAAATAGTGCTGTTCTACTCTAACTGAGCACTCAGTGCGCTTTTTATTACAAGCCTTTTTCACCCATTGGCACACACATTCATACAGGGCCTTTTCCTATGCCTTTTAAGCACATTTAACTATTATGGACACATTCACACACTGGATGCTCTGTGTGGACTGGCTCATACAGAGCTCTAACCGCTACCCAATCAAACACCCTTGGGATGAACTAGAATGGAGATTGGGAATCAGTTCCTCTCATTCAACATCAGTGTATGACATTACAAATGTTCTTCTAAATGAATGGGAGAAAATTCCCACAGACACACTCCAAAATCTTAAAGAAAGCCTTCCCAGAAGCGTGGAAGCTGTTATAACAGTGAATGGGGACTCAGCTCTATATTTATGCCCACGGATTCAGAGTGTGATGTCGTCAGGGCTCCTGTAGATGTAAAGTGTAGGTGACTCAATACTTTGGTCTATATAGTGTATTAGACATGGAGTAAGTAAGCCAACTATGTACCTAAAGCACCATATGGACTTACCTAACCTTAGTACAGAGTACTACTTCAAGCTGCTTTGCTTTTGATTTGGATTCACAGAGAATGTGACAAACCCTGTCTCTTCATGTGTCAAGACTTCTTTACATTGTTGATTGTTAGACCTGATGGATATTGCACACAGCAATGCATCCATATTAACCCTTGTCCTACCAGCTATACGACCAGCTAGACGACCGGCAGTGAATGAAAACACCGAAAGTGATCAATATTATAGTCGTCCGACAGTACACGAAACTTATCTGGGACATCACTATATTGAGGTCCGGCAGTACTAGGGTTAAGATGGGTGTAGCCTGCTTATAATCCTCCACTTGTTTGAGGACTAACATTCTAAGAGCTGAGTTTGGCATTTCAGCTATCACCATCTTGGTTTTTTGAGCCACAAAGGACCATGTTTAGTTAATGGATTGCTAGCTAGTTTAGTAACAGCATTTCACTTATCAAAACTGAAGCACATGCCTCTTTGATGGTTTGCACCACACAACAGTCAAATTATGTGTCAGTTAATTACAATAGAAATTCATCAAAACAAACAACCACAATTGGGAGAATCAGTTTAGTGGGTTAAGTTAGCTCAGCTGCTATGTTTGGAGACAGTGGCAATGACAAAAGTACAGCAGATGGCACTGGAGTTAGCAGAGTTGAAGATACTGAGATTTTCATTTGGAGCGACCAGGATGGACAGGATTAGAAATAAATACATCAGAGGAACAGTTTGGGTTAAGCAGTTTAGAGACAAAGTCAAATAGACAAGGTTGAGATGGTCTGGACATGTGCAGAGGAGGGATGGTGGATATATTGGATGAAGGATGCTGAAGATAGAGCTGCCAGGCAGGAGGAAAAGAGGAAGACCACAGAAAAATTTCATAGTTGTAGTGAAGGAGAACATGCAGAAAATTGGTATGAGGGAAAAGGATGGAAGGAATTGGATGAGATGAGGGCAGATCTGTTGTGGTGACTACTAAAGTGAGCAGCCAAAAGAAGAAGAAGACGAAGAAGCCACCTGTGACTTAATATAGCAGTCACACCCATGTTCATGCAAAATCAACACAATTTAAACAGGTGAGTTCACCCTACTTATTTTCTACCTGATTGTTTATTTCTGTTATGAATGAGGCTGTGGTGGTTGACTAACTTTTGGTGCCAGCTTAATTTGGGCATGCTAAGAAATGTAAATTGCACTGCATCAGCCTTTATTTTCAGCCCAGAAGGTTGTCACCTGATGTGGCTCTGAGTCTACCTCTTTCAGACTTACAAAATTAAGTTAAATTACGTAATGTCAAAAGATAAGTAGAATAGGCAGGGTGAGTAATAATAATAATAATAATAATAATAATAATAAGTAACCATTTGCTTCTCGATAGGTTTAGCTAAGCTGGAGGTCTCTTTAAAACCTATGGGACTATCTGGCAAATTCTAATGGCCACAACTGTAAAACAAAACCCAAGCTGTAATTAAACAAGAGTACTTTTTTAGTTATTGTTTAATAGAACCTGCTTGGCTTTTATATATTGAGGCAGTAGGACTGTAAACATGAAGGCAGGACTTAATCTTATGCAAAATTTCATTTTAGTGCATCTCATTTGTCTTTTAAACTGATGATATCGTATCTGCACACGACACATATTCTTACTTGATGCAACAAAAAGATCCATGCTGGATTCATACACAAAGCTGGTGCATATAATTTCTCTCCAGTTTTTTCCTTCACTGCTTTAAATGCATGTGAACATATCTGACACATACATGTTAACACTGCTCTCAAATGTCACCCTTTAGCTTTTGAAAATATAAACAGGGACACGAGGGTCTCAAAAAAGTGAAATAAAACAACCACATTATAAGATTTGCCAACGCATTAACTGCTGTAGTTGACAAACCAGTAGGGTTCATCTACTCCCAATACCTGGCTGTGCATGCTGTTTATATAATTCACTGTCACAATATGCTGAAGAAGAAGAAGAGGACACTCGCTTCCCTTCAGACTGATACAAGACAATGCTAGTTAGATAGGCACATACAGTACATCTCTGCAGACTTGGAAGCATTTCTGCCGAGAACTACAATTAAATAGATCTAAACAAAGAAAACATGTCTCAGTTTGGTCAGTGTGCAATGTTCGTGGTGTGTGATATTTTGCCATGAGGTTAAAAATGAGAAGACAAGATCTACAAATAGGACAGAGCTTGTCCCCAGTTCTTAATTTTTGAAGTTGGCTAAAGTGCTATAGACTGATTTCCTCCCCTCTATGCCAAGGACACAAACTAAAAATGAACTTTACAGCTTTAAGACCTGCATCCCTCTTTGCAAGTGTTCTCGCATTCTTTGGCTTTCACATTCGCTGTCATATAATTCAATCTTAATTTTATAGTTCTTATTTATACACAACAATATTTGTCTCTGTATCTCTACTAGTCCAAGAGCTGTTGACACCAAAGAATGATGAACAGAGGATGTTTAACATTGCTTATGAAGTGAAAAGGCTGAATTAAAAGTTGCATAATTAGTCTACAATTTATTTTCAGGATCTTCCTGTAATAATCTGGAATGCTCATCATGACTTTGTTTATTTATATATATTTTTTATACATTTTACTTTTTTCCAAAATAGGTAAAACAGGAACAAAACCTCAGAAAGGAAGGCAACTTGTGTAACTTGCTCAACTTTGCTTCCAAGTCACCATACTAATAGTAAAAGGTAATATTTAACGATTTCAAAGTGAAAAAAGTATACATCAATAACTATAATATCAGTGGTCCATTAAGGTGGAGTGTCATGCCTTCTTGCTCGACGTACTATCCTCAAAGTCCCATGGACAGACGTCTGCCTTTTTAGCAGCACTTACACCCCCACCTTTAGAAGTTGGATTGCTCTGTTTCACTGCAGAAGCACTTTTGTCTGTTCCTTTTTTATCCTCAAAATCCCATGGACAGACTTCCACTTGCTTTTCTTTGGCTGCTCCAACATTAGCACTTTTCCTTTTTTCAACCAGTTGCACCTCCTGGTGGCTCTCTACATCCCATGGGCAAACCTCAGCCATTTTTTGTTGGCTCATGTGTTTCTCTAAAGATTTACTCTTGTCTTTCACTTTTGTTCTACTTTTGTCATCATCAGTGTCTTTTGATTTATCTTGCTCAACTGTTCTTGTCATAGAGGGGCCTTTCTTCTTAGAAGTGGACTCCTTGGTTTTGGATGCTTGCGAGGGGCTAGATATCCTTTCGGAACTTGGAGATAGTGCAGTGCTGTCAAATTCCCATGGACATACATCCGCTTTTGATGCTAGCACCTGAAGTGATGCTCCTCCTTTGAGTGGCTCTGAAAGAGTGCTTCTTCCTCTCCCATCTACTGGTGAGGTTCCCTTTTTCTGCTTGGTCATGTCTGGTGAGCGAGCTAATTCTGTTGGTTTTTTTAGTTCTTCGAAATCCCATGGGCAAATATCTGCCCGATTTGTTTTGGAGCTTTCTAGAGCAGAAGGGGGCTGCTGGACTTTAGGCTGAGAAGATATTGGTTGCTTTGATGGTTCCACTTGACTGTCTTGAATGTCTCCTCCCTCCTCCCATGGGCATACTTCTGCTCGAACAGCTGTTGATCTGTGGAGCTCCTTTGAGTGCCGGCCACCAGATGGAGATTGATCAGAACCTTTCTGCTTCTGAGATTTACCTCCTTTGGTGCTACCTCCATGAACTGTTGTGGTTTCCTTTGGCGCTATGGACACATGCTTTTGGACCTTGTTTTCAGATGGAGTTGGGAGATCCTCCACCTCCCAGGGACATACTTCTGAGAGATCGTAAAGGTCTTTTCCCGTGATAGGGTCAGAGCAGATTGTCGGCTGGCTGCCACTAACTGGCTGTTTTATGATTCTCCCTTTTGTGGTGCTTTGCTTGTACTCAACTGATTGGCTGATGATCATCTTCGGTTGGCATTCATTCTCAGGCTCTGCATTTGCCCCCGTGTCTTTACTCTTTGGCTGACTCTTTTTATTGCTGTCCTCTGTACCCTGGGTCTTTCCAGTCAAGCCCAAAGTCTTCTCTTTGGCACTAGCAATAACACTGAGGGATTTCTGAAGCATGGAGGCTCTAGGGTGAATTGGTTTCTTGTCTGCAGTGAGATTATGGGCACTGGCTGATTTGCATACCAAAGGAACCGATTCTGTAGATTCACTGGGGGCATTCATATTCTCATTGGACTTCTTCTTGACCAGCTTCTTGCCCATAAGTGTATCCAGGAGGGACCCTTCAGCTGTGTTGACATCCATCTTATCTGTCACAGTGCTGTTAGAGTCTTCACTCTGGTCACGGACGTGGTCGTAGCTACTATGTGACTTCTTCAGGGAGAAAACCTTGTTCTTCAGCGTCTCTTCCTTAGCTGGTTTTACTGGGTGAGTTTGATCTATGGGGTTCTTCTTCAACATGCAGATGCTGTTTCGATTACTCCCGTGCTCTCCCACCTCCTTCTCTTCACGGCTGCACTGGCGATGCACAGATTCGGGAATCTCAGTGATGCGCCTCATCAGTGAGCGACCTAGACCTTTCTTGGAGCTTCGCTTTTTCTGGAGATGAGGGTTATTTGCCAGCATCTTCTTCCTCTTGTATATCTCCAATTGAGAGTACAATTTCTTCAGCTCTTCCTACACATTAATGACAAGACGGATGCAAAGTTATTAGTTTCTTGCTAATAACTTGCTACATTAAAAGTTCAGCGATGAAACACTATTACAGAAAAGCAGACAATCTACTGCACAGAAAACATGCAGTACGACCTAAAGACACGTGACTACAAACAGTTTTTAAATGATGCATTACAGAGTAAAACATGCTAAAAAAGCAAAGACAGGACAGTCTTGGAAGAATCAAATAAGGAAACGGAGTGTCTTATAGTGTTAGGTCTGAAACAGCCTCTAAGCTCAGGTCCTGAATTACTTGTAATTCCATCTGTATTTCCTGAATGTCATCATAAAACCACACCCTCTACATAATAGGATTAAGGTGTCCTCATCTTTTGGTAGAGAGACTTCTTCAGCTCTAACAGACACACAGAAATCTCTGCTCACATTGGTACGTTTTTCCCAAACACTGTCGCAAGATCTTACGCCACAGCCATTAATAGAACTGAGATGGCCCATTTCGTCTGGTGTCTGCAATAAAAAACTGCCATTGCTCAGTACGGTTGGAGGATTGGCAAAGTACAGAATGGAAAAGGAAAGGCTTGTGGAAACACTGCTTACCCGGATGTCCTCAGGGTCCAAGCTGTGCTCACTCCATGCTGACGTTATGCTGCTGTTGAGGTATGACCCAGAGCGACCCATGTCTAGCTCATCCTCATAGGCCTCAGAGGCGATATCGTCTCTCATGTGGGTGCCAGCAAACAGGAACTGATACAGGGGCATAAAACTGGTCAGTAATTGATGTTTTCTACAATTTAATATGTTGAACAACAAAGGTAACAATTGTTCAAATCAGTGTAGTAATGACTTCAGTGTTTATATCTTCCAAAGCTGTTGCAAATTAAATGAGAAGAAAATATCCTTTCATGTTTTCTGTGTTCCTAGTTCTTCTGTGCTTTTTTGAAAACTGATTCCAAGTTAAGCTTTTTAAACACAAGTCACAAATATACACAGAAGCTTTGATTATACGTATTATTATACTCCTGAGACCTTGAGTCCTCATATGGGGACAGTACATTTGACTTTTCTGCACCTCATGTACTATATGAACAAATGTATTGGGCCCCCAACACATTACACCCATTTATCACATTCCATTTTAAATCTAAAGGCAGCTATAGCAACTTCCACTCTTCTGAGACTGTTTGGGAGGTCAGACACTGATGTTGGACAGGAGGGCCTAGCTCACAATCTCTGTTCTAGGTCATCCCAAAGATGTTAACAAGCTGGGGTCAGGGCTCTGTGTGGTCCAGTCAAATTCTTCCACACCAAACTCATCCAACCCTTCCTTTATGGACCTTGGTTTGTGCACTGAGGCACAGTCGTGCAGGATCAGTAAAGAGCCTTTCCTAAACGGTTTCCACAAAACTGAGTATAGAATGTTCAAAATGTCTTGGTTAGCTGAAACATTAAGATTTCCCTTCACTCGAAGTAAGGGGCCCAGGAAAACCCCAGAAAACAACTCCATAGCATTATTTTTTCTCCACCAAACTTTGTCGTTGACACTTTGCAGTCTGCCAGGTAGAGGAGCATGATTTATCACTGCACAGAATATATTTCCAATGCTCCAGAGTCTAGTGGTGGTATGTTTTACACCACTCTGACGCTTGGCATTGTACTTGGTGATGTAAGGCTTGCATGCAGCTGTTTGGCTGTAGAAACTAACGTCATGAAGCTCCAAGCCCATAGTTTTGGATCTCTGCAGTTATTTAGTCAGCGTAAAGGCTGGCGACCCTTATGCACAATGTGCTCGCTTTGTAACTTTATGTGGTCTGCCACTTCATGGCTGAGTTGCTGTGGTTCCTAAATGCTTCCACTTTGGAATGATACCACTTACAGTTGACGGTGGAATGTCTAGGAGGGAGGAAATTTCACCAGCTGTTTTGTTGCAACGGTGGAATCCTGTTACAGTACCATGCTCAAATTCAGTGAGCCTTTTGGAACAACCCACGCTTTCACAAATGTTTGTAAAGGCAGACTGCATGGACAGAATTTAGACCTCTGACAGTGGGACTGAATGCAATACCTGAATTCACCAATTAAGAGGTGTGGCCCAATATTTTAGTTCATATAGTCTGCTTAGCAATGACCTGTTGTATCGCATTAATCCCAAACAAGAGTTCAGGTCTCATGAGGCTTTTCAAATAAGAGCTGAGCACTGTTATTTTAATTAACATTATTCAAAAAGAAGTAAACAATAAAAAATGGATTTGGTGCATTATTAAATATTTATGTATATATAGAGCATTTATGAAAAGGAATATTTTGTAGATCAAAACAACAATATGAATTAAAATTAACAAATAAAATTAGGAAGATATCTAAGTTTTCCTTTAGATGGGAGGAATAACATAAAATCACAAACCAAAAAGAAAAAAGAACAAAAACAGGCCTGATCATCTGATCAGGTTTGGACATGAAGTACACATTATAATTTGTCCAGTTTATTCATTACTTGAATGATCTTTATACATTACAGCTTTCACCAGACCAGCATGCTGACAGCTCCACATGGGTGCCACAGTACAGGAAGTTGGAACTGCAATACAATTTGTATCACGGTTTCCATCTCAGTTTCAGGATTGTTACACCCTTATATCACAGCGATCGCAGTCTCACATGTAATACATGATCTATGACATTTACCTTAGGAATGAGCAGTAGACCCAATGTGACTGTTACAGTTAGGTGGGTATGGGTGAAGAACAGTAGCAGCATCCAGTCTGGATGGAGTTCAGGAGCAAGAGTGAACCTGTAAAAAAAAGAAGGAAGGAACTGAATCCACAAAGAATATAGACAGACATCTAAATTTGAAGCTGATGTGAGTTAAATGTTTCACTGGCTGCAGATAGTGTCACTGTTTGTTATAACCTGATATATCTATAAAGATGTGCAGCATCATTATTCAAGTTGCTCAACCTCATCATATAAACCAGGAATGATTTTGGTATTTAAACAAATAGATATATCTTAGATATCTTTATGATATTTGATCTTAAAATTAAAATGTTGTAATATGCATAGACAACACTCTGCCTCCACCAAACTTCATAGATACAGATGGAGCCAAGAGATACGGAGACAAGCAGCCAAAGCAGGTTTATACACTGTCTGTCTGGTTGTTAAATGCACTCCTATAATATTTTATTTTGATCTTTTTGCCAGCAAGGACACAATATTTTCCTCATTCTTTCAACTGGATTCACAATACAGGGGAGTGACCTTCATCTGGTCATAAGATCTGGTCTGTGTATCTATCAGACAGCAGCACACTGAGCTGGCTGTGGTGCAGCAGTTGGTGGAAAATAAGATAATTACCGGCTGAAACAATAGTGGTGCAAGGAGTAGCTCCAGCCTGTTATTTAGAATGTACTAACAGGCTTTCAGCACAGTGCACTAAGGATATGAAGGCATGTCCTGTTAGATGCTAATTCCACCACTGGAGAGCCTCAATTCAAGCAAATGTCATGTTGCAGGCTCATTACGCTGTTGCGGTTGGCAAATGGCTAATTAATGAACAGTTACTGTGGTAATAGCTGTGAGGCATGAATGAAGGCAAATGTCCAGCATATGAAGCTTTGAAGTCTTCTCTCCATGTTTTGTGAGGACTTTCTGTGCAGATGAGGATTTAATGACTCTGGCATGGCATCTCCTCAGCCTGCAGCATCTTCTTACTGAAACATCCCCACCACTCAGAGTCCCATTCACCTGGACACAGCTAAAACCTGACAACTCCCACGGCCAGCATGGAAATCTGAGCCTTAACTGGTCACTCTGGGATCAAAAGCTGGTTCTTCAAGTAACACAAATGGATGGTGGATGCTTTTAACAAGCCCCCACTGGGGCCTCAGGTGGTGACCATTCAGAATCAACTCACCACGCAAGGCAACTTTCTAGTTTATTAGGCGCCTCGTCTGGCTGTTTTCAGCAGAGAAAAGCCTCACAACAATGCTCAAGAGGCTCATTAAACAAGTTGGCAAAGTAATCAAAATGAGCCAGATGTTCAAAAACCTTAAAACTGTTAAAAACCCGCATTTCTTCCAATAAAGTATCAGTGATACATAATTTATTGGTAATGAAGCTCCCATTAATTCAAGCTATTTATGCTGTACTAAAAAAATCATTCTAACATGGTTCATTAGTGAATAATGAAATGGAGCTAAGCTCTCAATTAGGGGGTCTCAAACTAGGAACTGCTGCAGCATTGTCAGCTGAAACATCTCATTTATTAAAACTGCACGCCACAGCTATTTGACATGTATACTGAAGCGAGAGGGACAGTAAAAAAAATAACACCTAGATGAATAGAAAAGTTGAGCTTAAGTTTACAGTCAACATGGGATGGAAATGAGCCAATCTGCTGCAGGACATAATATCAAAATGACAACCCAATCACAGACTATGATATTATATATGGAGCCAGTACACGTGGGACATTTTGTGAATTTCGCACATTGTTTTAGGGTGAAATATTCTTAATTTACTGTAGATGATAAAATGTATTTGCAATTTTCATAACCCAGTCATCTGTAGTACTGTGGAAAACTCTTGACCCACCCCTTATTTCTTTGTATTTTGCTTTAAAGTGTTCTTGAGCAATAGTTTTCCAGGCTTTCTGAAGGTCTTCCAAAGTTTTTCTTTGGACATTGGCTGCTTTTTCACTTCTATTTAGTCCTTCTATCTGAAAATTTTCAGAAGAATGTTTGTTGTTTGTTTGGTAAGCCCCTAACAGTGACCTATGAATTAGTCAAGCATAAAAAGGCAACTAACATAAGAATTAAATCATGTTGTGTCTACACATAACAGACAACTTAACAAAGAACCCATATCAGGTTGTATCTTTAGGCACCAGTGTAGTGGTTTTCACAATCAACTTGAATACAAAAGGCCCTTGGTTCCAGACCAGGTAGAAACACAAGCCCCATCTACAATTGCAGGGTTGCATCAAGAATGGCATCTGGTGTAAAATCTGTGCCATATTAACTATTCATCTACTGTGTCAACCCCTTGGGGGGAATACAAGGTAGCAGCCGAAGGTACTTATTATTTTTAGGCACTTGTATTACCAGCAGCCTGTCACAAAAACATATACTTGGTTCCTATTTCTCTAGCAAAATCTACAAAAAAACCCACCAAAGATAGTTCGACATGCATAAAATAATATTTTTACACCAAAAAGGTGACTCTCAGAGAGGTATTAGAAAGTCATGTCCTCGAAAAATAGGAAAACAATTTAGCAAAGACCTGACACAGGACTTGAGAGATGCATGTGGCTCTTCATTTGATCCAGCTACTGTTTGCTAAACCCTCATCAGAGATGGTCTGAATGCAAGGGTTACTGCCATGAAGCCATTTTTAATGAAGGGAAGCAGGAAGAAAAGGCTGATGTATGCCAAATAACATAAGAACTGGACTGAATCAGTGACAACAGTTGTTATGGAGTGATAGATCCAAATTTGTAATTTTTGTTTAAAATCATCATCACTATGTGCAGAGGAGGAGGCTATAAGAGGTACGACAGTGATCGTCTACAAAACTGTTTCATATCAATGGCAACATAAAGTATGACAGTAGTAAAACTACTGTCATGTAACACATTAAAAACACCTCCAAATTGTTGCCCTTTCCTTCAGTGTGAAGAAGTTTTTCCATATTGTAAAGAATTTCTGTAGCACATTAAAGGGGACCTTTCAGCACAGCTCTTTAGGCTTAAACTTTAAGTGGTAAATGTGTAAAATTATAGTAGCTCTGTCCTGTAATTATGAAACTGATTTTTTTATACTGTGGACCTGCTTTCAGCATGAAAATAATCCCAGACACACTGTCAATGCTGTAAAAGCCTACCTGGATTGAAAAAACACAGAATGGAACACTATCAGTCATGGACTTGCCTCCCCAGAACCTGGACTTCAACATTACTGAAGCAGTGTGAGATCATCTTGACAGAGAACAGAACAGCAGGCAATTAAAGAAGAGCTTTTGAATGTCCTTCAAGAGGCCTAGAGAACTATCCCCAAAGACTTCTTATAGAAATCACAAGAAAGCTTTCCAAAAAGAGTTCAGGCTGTGTTTAAGAATAAAGGTAGTCAAATGTTATATTAAATTTTGACTTTCAACCTTGTTAGATCTGTGGAAACTGCTTTATGTACTGTATTTCCATTTATGTTTGCAGATGATTCAATAAACCACCTATTTTCAATTTTCTCAGCAATATATATTTTATTTAACATATACCCACCCAGGATGCCTGGTGAACATGTGCAGGAGCTGTTACCTGATGACGTAGAAAATGGCTGACAGGACTAGTTCATTGTGAACAGCGATGGCCATGTAACGCGGCTCGTGGAAGGCCGATGGCACAGTCCTCACAGCGTAACACAGATACACTGCCCACAGCAGGAAGAGGAACTCAGCTGGATAGCAAAAATAAGAAAGAAGCGGTAAACACAATGAATGCACAGGCCAAGAAGCTATTTCCATGCAGCACACATGGGGCACATGTGCACCAACCAACCAGCCACTTCACAGTCCAGTGCGCTCATGGAGCTGCCACAGATGGTTGTACAACACGTGTATACAGGAAAGTGCCCTGCTCAACAGATTCATTTGTAACAGCTGTGGTTGTATTCTCAGGACAGTAAATGAATCCCTGTGCACCTGCGTGGCAGCCTCACATAAGGTTTCCAAGGTATCCAGCTCAGCAACTGTAAACATGCCTGGTTGTTGCCTTTGTGGGGAACTGAATCATGTCTTCCTTTCAATGCAGACTGAATCCTCCCCATGCATTCCTCTCTCTCTGAGCTTTTTCTATAATTAGATCCCAAAACTTTATGTTTGTGGTAACTAAAGCTATTTATTTTAAAGTGCAGTGGAAAAAAGTCAACATAAATTAACTTATTTTTCTCTATTTCTTGAAAAAGAAATAAAATGAGAAAGTAGACTGGGAAATCTAACAGTTTCAGAGCATTTCTAGATGATTTATTAACAATTGTGTGAATACTTCGAGTAAAATGTCCCTGTTTCGATAGACCCTCTCCCCATAGAGGGTTGCATCAGGAAGGGCACCAGGCATAAAACCTCTGGCAAGTTACCAATTCGGCTTAATTTGCTCTGGCAACCAAGAGAGCAGCCGAAGGTACATACAGTGTAAAACCAAAAGTCCAACAGGTGTCTGGTGCAATCGTACCTTACAGCCATTATTCTGTAGTTAACAAACCTCACACACTCATTTATTTTTTATCCTAGTTTCTCTCATTCAGCTTTTTCCTTGTCTTTTTCTGTGATCTGTACAATAATGTTCTTGAATTTGAAAAAAAATATATTTTTATTATTAAACTCAGTACAGTTTGGTGTGGCCTTAGCATTTTTTTTCTTTACTGTTAAATTATATGCTCACCGGCCACTTTATTAGGTAGACCTTGCTCGTACCAAGTTGGACCCCTTTTTGTCTTCAGAACTGCATTAATTCTTCATAGCATAGATTCAACAAGGTACTGGAAACATTTCTCAGAGATGTTGTTTCATATTCACAAGACAACATCATGCAGTTGTTGCACATTTGTCGGCTGCATAGCCACAATGCAAATCTCCTATTCTGTCACATCCCAAAGGTCAGAATCAGAATACTTTATTAATCCCCAAGGGGGAAATTGTTCTACTGGACTGAGCTCTGATGAGTGCAGAGACCATTTAAATACTAGTTTGACATGATTTGAGCTTTGTGACCCAGTGTATTATCCTGCTGGAAGCAGCCATCATATGATGGGTACACCATGGTCATAAAGAGATGGATAATGATCATTAATAATACTTAGGTAGGCTGTGGTGTTCAAAAAATGATTGTTATTACTGGGCCCAAAGTGTGCCAAGAAAATATCCCCCACACCATTGCACCACCAACATCACGAACCAATTATCAAAGCAGTTCCGACCCTACCATTTGAATATTGCAGAAGAAATCAGACAGGACAAGATTTCTCTAGTCTTCTGTTAACCAATTTTGGTGAGCCTAGATGACTTGTGGCCGCAGTTTCTTGTTCTTAGCTGACAGGAGTAACACCCAGTGTGCTCTTCTGCTGCTGTAGCCCATTTGCTTCAAACTTCGATGTGCTGGACTCTTCTGTATACCTTTGTTGCAACAAGTAGTTATTTGAGTTACTGTCCCCTTACTATAATCTCCAAGCAGTCTGATCAGTCTCCTCAGAAATGCTGCTACCTGGATATGTTCTTTTTTGGACCCTTCTCTGTAAACCCGAGAAATGGTTGTTTGGGAAAATCACAGCTGATCAGCAGTTTCTGAAATACTCAGACCAGCGCATCTACTGTAGCACCAACAACCTTGCCACGTTCATGGGTCACTTAAATCACATTTCTTCCCCATTCTGATGCTTTGTTTGAACTTCAGCAGGCCATCTTCACCATGCTTACATGCCTAAATGCACTGAGTTGCTGTCATAATGTTGGCTGATTAGATATTTGCAACAATGAGCAGTTGAACAGGGAGACCTAATGACGTGGCTGTGAATGTATGTAGATATAGGCATTATTGTGCAGTCATTTCTATTCTTCTTTAACATTCTAATGTAATTATCATTAGTGTGTTCTATTACAATAAACCCAGCCAAGTGGAGTTTGCAGTCAGTGTGCTCCTATTGGTCTCAGGCATGGATAAATGGGAAGGGTTACGAATGAGCTGCTACAGTGACCAGTGGAAAAGGGAGCATCAGACAGAACAAAAAAGTATGCTCTGTTATAACAGTTAGTGGTACTTTTCTACATACATTTTATGTTTACAAATTTGGACACTGTCAAAGTAATACACGAATTTCAGTACACCTGTACTATCCTGTATGTGAGCAAATGTGAATCTAAATTGCTGAAAGTGCAGGTTTGCTGTGCGCACTTAGGTCTTAACAGTTAATCTTTGTTCGATAGAAACTCATCTTTTTTATGGGATTGTTTCTGTAAAGAAAACACAGCAAAGCAGAAAATATTACATTTAGATCCCATGCTGCAAGCAAATGCAGGTGTGCGCTTCCAAAACTGAAAGATTTATTGCATCTCTGTGGGTGGAAATTATAACCTGTATTCAGCTGGCATGAGAGTTGCCCCACACATCCATATTGCCAGCTTATTTTTACCTCCTAATAAACAGAATGAAAATGTGCCCTCAGTATACAGTATCACAGCATGGCGGCCCGGCTGGAGGTCCATCTGTTTTCCCAGAACTCACAAACGACCACAGCCATGTCTCATGGAGCCTGCGTCAGCAGACATAAACCAGCATGCAGATTGGCTCAAAGTGAGATGCTGCTCTCAGAGCATCTTTGATTTTTCATCTGTTGTCATCTGCTGCTGGTTGCCCTTTCCTCTGTGCAGAACATAGGAAACATCCAAAAGTGTGGCACCAGTGGAGAGGATTAATGTCGTCTTTTGGGAAACATTTCCAAATGTACATGGAAGAAAGCTGTCTTAATCATCCAGCCTCACCCCATCACTCATTCTCCCTCATCTCTCCTTTAACTCCCATCACAATCATGCGTAACAAATCATTTCTTATTTTCACGTGTTCCTCAAATAACCGATGTTTTATCACTCCAGTAGGCACACTCAGAGTGTGGTGTATTTAAATCTATTCACAGCACCATGCAGAGGCAGAGGGCAGTGGCGGTACTTACCGACAGCCATCATGTAGTCCCAGCGATCCAGGAGGCACATGCTGAACTGCAGCCCATCGGGCGTGTAGCCCACCTCAATGAGAGCCAACTTCCTGTCCGGGTTTTGGCAGACGGCAGATGTCCAAGCCACCAGGAACCAGCAGACGATGAGCAGAATGATGCCCAGCAGACGCAGCACTCGCCAGCTGGTCATATAGGGGATCCTTTGAGCTGTACGTGACAGGAACACCTTCAGCACCCTGTGGAGGGGGAAGCTCATATTGAGAATACTTCAAAAAACATCCTCTTTACCTTTCAAAATAATAAAGGTTAAGACACCAACCATGGAAGGGAAATAATGCCACAGATCTTCAGTGATAAGAGATTTACGACTTCATTTTCCACTGTATGCCCTTTTCCTCAGCCTCTTTTTGTCACTACATGTCACTTCTTGTCTTTTTGTAACTACATGTCACCAGCTATGTAAAAGCTTTCAGTAAAACATTTCTCACGGCTGCTTTAGATTCTGGTCTATTGTGGTATGTAGTAATATTGCTGTCTTTGCTTTTTCTGTCATTTCTGAGGAAAAAAATTTGCCTCACTAATGGGAAGCAGCCCTGCCTTTTAATTGTAAGAGTCTGACATAACTATTTTCAGACTGCCTTCATAGAAAAATAAACAAAAAAACAAAAACTAGTATTAGACATTAGTCAGACCTTTATGAGCACAATGGTATAATTTACTTTAATGGACAAAGAAAGCTTGGCTACGAGGACTATTTTCTATTTAAACATCTTATACACTCAAAAGTTTGGGATCACTTGCAAATTTCATTGTTTTTCAAAAAAACTACACATTCTCATGCAATTTACAAACAACAATTAAAGTAAATCAGATGATTTTTAAAGACTGATCCTAATTTTCATAGAGGCCTAATTTAAGCAATTGTCAGTCCTTTGGATTAAACTCCTGGTATTACCGATAATCCAAGTTAATTTTAATAATTTTATATAGCTAAATGATTTTTAGAGAACCCCTTTGCAATTGTGTTTCAGAACTGAAAACCATTGTACTAATAAGGGAGCAAAAATGGCATTCTTTAGGTTAGTTTAGTATCTGGAACATCAGCAGTTGTTTGTTTACAGCCTCAAAACAGCCACAAAGAAAGAACTTTCTTTAGAGACCTGTCAGTTTATTGTTGTGCTTAGATAGGAAAGATATTCAGTGTGAAAAATTGCAAGGACACTTAAAATCTCTGACCATGCTGTTAACTATTCCCTTCAGAAAGCAGCACACACTGGCTCTAACAAGGACAGAAAAAAGGAGTTGGAGACCTCGATGCACAACTCCACAAGAAGACAAATGTCTGAGAATGTGTAGTTTAAAACAAAAACACCTCACAGGTCATCAGCTGGCAGTTGCACTAAATAGTACTCATCACACACCAGTGTCAGCATCAACAGTGAAGAGGCAATTTCAGGATGCTGGACTTCATGGCAGAATTGCCAAGAAAAAGCCAAATCTCAGACTGGCCAATAAAAAGAAAAGACCGAGATTGGAAAAATAGAGCAGACACTGGACCCTGGAAGACTGGAAGAAGATGTTGTGGACAGATGAGTTCAAGTTTGAGGTCTTTGGATAAAACAGAAGAACATGCAGAACAAATGAAAAGATGCAAGAACAGTGCTTAATACCATCAGGCAAGTATGGTGGAGGCAGAATGATGATCTGGGGGTGCTTTGGAGGTGTTAGAATAAGGGATTTGTACAGAATGGAAGGGACCTTAAGGAAGGAAAACTATCACAAGATTTTGCAACTTCATGCCATACCCTGTGGTAGCACTTGATTGGGGCCAATTTCATCCCACAAAAGAGCAATGGCCCAAATCACACCTCCAAAATGTGTCAGCAATATTTAAAGAATAAGCAGTAAGCCAGAACCCTAACCCTAATTTCATGTGTTTCCATGGTAAACAAAAGAATTTCCAAACTTTTGAGCAGTAGTGTTCTGCATATAGTATTGTTTAACTTTGGAAGATTTATGTTACATATTATGTTACATTTGATACCTTTTCATCTTCATATTTTATATCCTTCCTTTTATATGTATTTATATTTGAGGAGGTGCCTGTAATGTACATGCTGACCAAGGCTGTAGAGTCTGAAATGTAGCTCTTGGTTTTTTTTTCTCTTCACTTTTTTCCTTAGCATTGCATGGTCTGACCTCAGGGTGAATTTGCTTTTCACTCCTAGGAAGATTATGCCATTGTGTTGACACACACCTGGGTGCCTGAAAACTGTCAACACTTCTATAGAGGTGGCCACACATTTGCCGATTATCAATTAATCTTGTGCATTTGATTAGTGGCACCTGTCTGCTTCTTACCCTCTTAATTCCTGGACTTAATTTTTCCCCAGATTATATAGAGTTCTGTGAAAAATTTCTATTTCAAAATACTGTAGCTTAAAAACTTTAAACAAGTTCTTTACTGGTATAAATGACATGACTCCTTTTTCTTGTTTGCAGCAAAAAAAAAAAAAAAAAAATCACTATCACGTTTACTTCAGTTTTTCCA
>VUQH01021358.1:8115-18391 GCA_015106775.1 Etroplus canarensis | reverse complement strand
CTAGTTTTATTAATATGACAGGTGAGCCTGCCCAGCTGCTACCTGAGTGTGTGTGTGTGCGAGTGTGTGTGTGTGTGTGTGTGTGTGTGTGTGTGTGTGTGTGTGGGTGCCAAAAAGCAGCAGCTGTCTCATACACGCGATGCACATTCATGTGAACTCTTTCACACAGGCATTATTGTGGCATATAGACTTCTATTTTATTTTATCGCACAGTTTCTTCACAACAGCCGTTCACAGGGTGGTGTGAAGTACATCAGCACATAATGTCAGACTGGTGGAGAGCAACAACTGACCAGATGCTCTCCTTCTGGATCCATATTTGTGCATTATTACCCTCATATATGAGCACTTTGTTTACTTCCTGGGCTGCACGTCACCAGTGTAATTTTCACTTCCCCACTGAGATGCCCATAACATCCCTGTGCTTATATATACACTTTATGATTTGACTCATATGTTGGGGTTCAATACATCTGTATTGACTCAGGTAATTGAACACGGGGGACACGGTCTGTATTCATAAAAGAAGCAGACTTTGCAGTGAATAGAGGGTTATTGGAGCGGCTGTGAGAAGCTTCTGGCAAGCTTGATCGACACGTTTTTTTTGCTTTAAGAGAGGCATCAGGTTGTATGTCTGTCATTGGCTGCAGTTCAGGCGTGACAGTGGCAGGACAGAGGTCTCCCACCTGAGCAGATTTTGCTCGGAGTCGCTCCATTACCTGAGCGGGCCGCTTTTGTCTTCTAGCTCCATGTGGAAAATGAATACAAGCTGAAATGGTCCAGGTCAGCAGGCATCACAGCCACTGTTTGCATGTGTGCATTTAGGAGGGCTGAAAGCTGAAATTTTTTTTAATTAAAGGTTGTTAAAGCCAAGAACACCTGCTCTGTCATTTCTTGAATCAGATCTTATCATAGATAATGTTTCTTCATGAAGGCACTACCTTAAAATCATCAACCCTGCAATCAGAAGTTTCGCCACTCAACACTGGTGAGTTTCAGACCCTTTTTAGGGGGTTCTCAAGCACCCCAAAAAAGCAACTGTTAGAGTAGCAATATTAATGTATTTGATTATTAGTTTCTGACATCACCTTCTCATATTATATTATTATTATGTATTATATATTAAAATGTAGCTTGGTGATTAAGTTTTGAGCTTTATCCAGTTGCATGGACTTCACATATTTTACAGGAGTCATATCATTCTAAACCAGGCATGTGCCCCCAAAGTGCCCTTTTTCAAGCTTTTTTTTGTGCAGCATGCCTTCCTGTGGCTCTTCACAAGAACATTTATTACTATAAATTATTAATAGATTATAATAAATGACCTGCCACCTTCCAGTCCATCCTATGATGTCGTGACCCTTCACCTTAAATGTAAAGCTGCCAAGCACGCAGACCAGACTTTGAGCACCTGCCCCATTAGAGGCCTCTGCATATGCCTGCTCTGAACACGGCTTGAACAGGATGGCTGCCTCGAACCTGAAGCCACAGGCTGCATATCTGTTCTTCACTCAGGGGTAGCCCACCTGATGGCCTATGTTGAGTCTGCACACTAAAGGGAGGGGTATTATGAACTTAGAAACTTTAATGTGAAAGCAAATCGCTTATCAGTTTGATTCTTGTACAGTGTATGGAAAGAATATATCTGTATTGAAAATATCTGTTTTGAATGATGCTACTGTAATTGCTTGATGATTTTGTGGACTGTCCCCATGTGGTTAAGGGACTGAAACAGTGTTGTGTATGTTTCTCCATATATCTGCATTCATGCAAATGTATCTTTATCTTACTTTTGAAAATTCTGGCAATTAGAAAGGATCCACCCAAAAATAGGTGTTTTATTTTGAAATTTGTGATCTTCCATCCATCCATCCATCCATCTTCTGCTGTGCTTCCAGATCTGGGTAGTGGGGGCAGCAGTCTAAGCAGAGACCTCCAGACTTGATAAAGCAGCACAGTGGTTCAGTGGTTAGCACTGTTGCCTCACAGCGGAGAGTCCTGGGTTCAAACGCGGGTAGGGCCCAGGACACGCTCACAAAATAGAGTCTTAATCTCAGGAGTTCACTTCCTGGTTCAATAAAGGCTAATTAAATTAAAGCAATTCCTTCTTCTCAGCCAGATCTTCTGAGGGGACGCCGAGGTGTTCCCAAGCCTGTGATTATTCTGAGACACCACAATAAACCATCCAAAAATTAGGTTGCTTTTAAAAGTTACATTGTGATGTGTACCTAATTGAAAATTATCAGACATATTTACAAGCACCATATTCCATATTATTATAACTTTTATTAATTTCACAAAAAATCATTCACCAAGTAATATTGTTTTATTAATGTATTTATCACAAGGCAATGTATACATGGCATTCTGATTGGGGGCTGAGCCCCCCCTAAACTTCTGATCCTAGAATCGCCCCTGCATTACATTAGAACCACCACTGAAAACAGAGGGATGTTGTTTTTAGCGATGCTTTGAGAGATCAACAAACTGGCTGGCTGATGATGAACGTTAGCGCCGGCCTACTTGGTGAACCGAGTCGGGGGGGCCTAGCCACCCTGCACGCTGCTCGGTAACCTGTCAGCTCCATCACGCTGCCCTGACGTTTTTGTCACCTTTTATAAAGCAGGTCATTCTGAAGGACCGTGACCTTGAAATTCTCGTTTGGACAAATTTGGAAGATTTGATGATGATGATGATGATGATAATGAAACCATACAGGCCATCACATTGAATACATCAGCCCATGAAATTCTGTGAGAAATAAGTGAATAGTGTGATACTTCAAAGAAGACACAAAAAGGGTTGCTGTATTGCAAAGCTTTAAAAAGAGACCCAGTCTGCCTTTTTTTTTCTGTTTGTTGTGTTTGGCTGTGATCAGCCAAATACTAAAGGCAGCAGGTAGAACTATCACAAAGGTTCCCTCCCACTCAAAGAGGGCATTAAACATGAACTACATTTTCCGTAGGATATTACGTCTTTCTAGGTGTGGGCCAGTCAAAAGGCAAAGGGTTAATGCAGTGCACTGCTGCTTAAAGCACACTTTGCTCTTTTCAATTTTAACCATTGTGCCCGGCGAGATCAAAAGGGCCCTTTCAAATTGTTGCTGAGTTCAATGAGCTTTCATGTCTTACCTCATTACTGGAAAACTTTTCTTTGATTGAGCCGAGGTCCGAGCGGAGTTTGGTCAGACAATGGGGCTGGACGACTTTCACGTAACACAATGAGGAGGCAACAAAGATGTTGTCTCAAATCCCTCTCGAGATGCCGGGCCCCCGCGCTTTACTGCGGCCAAAAGGCCTGTGAATTACAGTAGGATCCCTAAAAGTAAGGATTTGTAACTCCTCTGATCAAACTCAGCTCACGACCGGTGGCGGCTAAATCCCTGCAGGGAACCAGCGTCAGAACAGGGGGATGAGATGAGCTTCTCCGAATACATCCCTGTCCATTTTTAAACCCTTTCCGGAAGAATGGTTTAAGGAGGTTAAATTCAACTTTCAAAATATACACGTTTTGGCAAAATTAAGACTAGTGCTAGTATTTCAAATAACACACAATGCATTTTCTTACAAATATTTTATTCATGTGGTTTTTTCACAGTTGCAAGGTTTTTTTTTTTTAATTCTAACAAAAATGTCATGCCAGGGCACCAGTATTTTCTCCAATCATTTTTTGGGGGGAACAGAGCAAACAAAGCCTTGAGTGAATCCTTGAGTATACACACCCCTGTCTGACTCTGAGAATTGGCCTGCAAAAGGCAGAAAATACTGACAGAAGTGGCATTTTATGGATCAGTAGTGCAGTAGTGTGTCTCTGAGGAAACTACTTTTGATCTTTTTTAAAAAAAAAAAAACTTTTCCCATCATTTCATTCCTCGCACAATGATATTTGCATTGCTCCCCCCATGTTTTCTCTTTTTCTTTATTTTTTTACTTACCTCCTGTCTGCGCCTCTCACTTTTACAACTTAATTTCCTCTCCTGCTGATTTAAATTGTTTGTTTTAAAACAATTTTATCATCTTGCCAGTGATAGCTGCTTTACAGGCTCAGGTAATTGCAGACAGTCAGGCCAAAATGCCCACAAGAGACAATATAAATATTTGAGTGATTAAAAATAAGGCTGTTCCCATGACCTGGCCCAGGTTGGAAATTGAAAATGAAATAAACTGTGCCTGTCGCGAATTTTCCACTCTGATAATTTTTCCTTTCTTCGGAGGAAGCAGCCAATAAGAGCCGAGGCTTTTGTTCCCGTTATCACGCGCTGTTCATTTGTCTCCCGGCCGGAAAGCTGTGTTAAGATAACGCCATCCTATCATCTGATTGTCTTATCGAAGTTGAGCGACACAGCACCTCCAGACACTGTGAGCAATCAGTTGGGCTGGATGAAAAGGTTAAGTTCTCCAGACACAGCTTGTTAAAGTGGCCAAAATACTTACGCAGAAAGAAGATTTACGCGCACAGTTTATTCAAGAGTTTTCCGCGCCGCGCCGGACTCATGCAGGCCAATACTCGAGTCCTGTTTAATTTCTTATTGCCTCCTCTCAACATTTCAAGTGCGAGAGTGTGCAACCCTCACGCAGCATTTGACACCGGGGTCAGTGGAATTGCCCCACTTGAGCTAAAAGACGTTTAGTTTGGTTTGGAAAGTGAAAACTCGGACAACGTTAATTTGTTTGCTCTCCCACTAGTCATGACCACAGCAAATGCCATCACCTCAAAGAAGTGGTCGGCCGTCCTCACTTTTATTTGTTTGTTTCTTTGGAGGGTGTCAGAAGTTGTGGAGCCCAGCTGTAGCGGACATTGGACTTGTGCATGGGGGGGGTGACTATCCAAAAGGAAGGCTTTGCAAGGAGAAAGCTATAGGAAGCTAGCAAACAAGCTAGCAACAGAACAGGGGGTGGTGGTGGTGGTGGTGGTGATGGTGCAGGGAGGGGTGGGGATTCATTTAGCCAGGCATAGCTGCTCTTGTTTGTGGTTGTCCCTGACAGCGTCGGCAACACTGCTCCAAAGCACCTGTGTTTGCTCACTAGCTTTCCCCCAATCTGCTCGAAAAATGCTGTGAGCATGTCACATGGTGGCCAGATAGCCTGGGCACCATGGGAATACAAAAGCCGGGGCTTTTAGAACAGTTAATCATTAATGGAGGCCTCTCTTTTGTTCCCATTCAGTTCCACGTTGGCAGAGGCTTTGATATTACATATAGCAGACAGGTCAGTCGTAGATATCGCCAAGTACACCGACAGGAAAGTGCTTTCAGGATGCTCGAAGAAGGGGAATGAAAATGGATGGTAAGCAGCAGTGGAAAAGTGGCATCTGTAAAGGAGAGGGAGAACACATAGGTTAGTTTATATCACACTATAATTTTTTTATTTTAATTGACCAACACGGTAAAAAAAAAAAATACAGCCTGCTAAGTATGGCCATCTGTATCCTCCTGAGCTTAGCGGGTTTGTACTGTTAACACAAAAGGAAAATAAGGACCACAAACTTCATGATTACGGCACTGTCACTGATTGTCAGGAATGCAATAAATGGAACAAGTCTTTTATAGAAGTGAAGGCCATTTCACTTACCCCACAATTAATTAACATGCCCTAATCTCAGTTTGCTCTCCATCTTGAACTGTCAATGGAAAGTCCAGGACTCATTTCATGCCTGTCAAAGTGGGCTTTAGAATAGGAGAAAAAGGCAATGCATGAACTTGCTTTCACAAAGCAGGGCCAAATTTATCTTGAGGGGAGATTAGGTTTGCACACCCACATTCTTATAAAGCACTAAAAGGGTCGGAGACAAACTCTTATCTACCATTTACCTCAGCATGCCAATGGTTCTTTTATTGAAAGTTTGGCTCGACCCCACCCTAACCCCCTCAGTGCTAATAATACTGTATAGGACTTGGAGAGGATAGTGGGACCACAAACATTTACAGCTGAAAATGCAGCACAAGAGCAGACAAAGTGGCCACTCAATGCAAGATGCTTGGTGTGCTGAGAGTCAATCATTAACGTGGCACTTTTAGTGATATCTGCGCTCTCGCTCAGGGTAGAAGTCAAAAGATAAATGAAGGTTGTGTTTCAGGGAATGATGTAAGACTCCAACTTACCAACTTAGGTTCTTTGGCAAACATACCAGCCTACACACTGGTTTCTTCTGAGGTGTGTGTGGATGGTTTTCATGCCTCTCTTTGATAATATGTTCTCTGTCGAACAATGGCGAAATGACTCAGGTTTGTG
This sequence comes from Etroplus canarensis, assembly GCA_015106775.1. NCBI lineage: Eukaryota > Metazoa > Chordata > Actinopteri > Cichliformes > Cichlidae > Etroplus > Etroplus canarensis. The sequence continues at coordinate 12,161 of VUQH01021358.1, read as the reverse complement.
TTTGTGTTCACATCAATAAAACACTTCCTGAAATCTATGGTAGAAACTTGTTTGCCTCTCAACCTTTCCAGCATCACATCTATTGTCGTATGTTTTAAACTTCCCCATTCTCTTATTGATAACCTGTGTGAAATGGTTCCCTGTATACACAAAAAGTAGCCAGTTTCAGGTGCATGGAACTAACAATTCTTTTCACTCCACGGGAGGATGATGCAGAGAGTCCAGCAGAACATAAAAACAATTTCTTTGTCGTGTGTGAGCGTCATGCCGCCATAAATTGTCCCCTTCCTTACATGCAGCTTGATCTCACTACAGCGTGTTTATTTGCAAACCCTGGTCACCAGCGATAAGGGCCACTCATGTCCCCAAACTGTAGCTCACAATCTCTGTTAGGAACAACACACCCATGTTTCTACCAACACATTTGCACTGTGCAACACACAGTAAAGAAAAAAAAATAGGTGCTAATAAATCCTCTGCCTCAGCTATAAGGAAATAAATCAGGCCGAGCACAGTCAAAGGATGGGCTTAACAAGTGCATGTTTCAAACAAAAGTTCCTGTTTCAGGAGGGAAGGTGCATGGGTGATGGATGGCTTGGCAAACATAGTTGACATACCTGGCCAATGCCATGGGCCGGTCAAAACCCAGGACTGAGGGGGACATTGTGTGAGCGTTTGAGTGCGTGTGTGTGCATGTGTGAGTGCATCAGTGCAGCTCTTCTACAGCCATCCTTCTTCCCTCTGAGGCTTCCTCTCCCTCCTCTCCTCCACTCAGGCCGTGGGGATCACTTCAGTCAGCAGAGCCCTGTTTGACAGAGACTCAGCCTCCATATAAATCCCATCCTCCTATTTATTTGATGTGCAGTTCTACTAGGACGCCTTCGATCCGTCCTCAGGGAGCCCGCATCTCAAAACACTCAAATAGTCTGGGTGCACAGATAAGCACGGGGCTGGAATTATACTCCCAAATTCCCAAATCCTTATAGAGTATTGTTCCATTGCATTTTCAAGCACTTACATAGAAAGAAAAAAACTGCCATATGGTATAGGATTGTGAATTAATGCAACTGCTGCCTTATGTATTTTATTGTATTTGTGCAATTTTAATGCTGAAGGTAAGTGTGATGACGTAGATAAATAAAAGGGAAGGGAAAAATGCTCTAAATGCTTTTTTGCACGAGTGCAATTTGGAGCATTGGAGATGGGTCAGTGCCGAATGGTGGGTGAGAGGTGAACCTTTACGGGGAACACCCAGGAATGTTTAGTTAACTCACCCGTCGCATTCAAGCATGTGTGTCAAAGGTGTTTACAGGGTGCTGACATTCACACACTGCAAGGGAAGCACTGGGAATGAGATCGCAGAACTAATAAAAAATATTTGTAGTCAAAAAATATTCCAGCACATGAATTAAAAATCTGAAAATATTTATGCAATTCTTTTCAGTAAAATCAAATACAAATGCAGGAAACTGCATCAATTTTTCCTTTTCACCCAAAATAAGCTTTAAATACCTTTTTTTTTTTTTTTACATTTCCTACAAAAATCTTGATATTGACAGACATGAAACATTATAAAAAAGGACATTGTAATGCTTTTATTTGCTACTTTTTTATCATGATATTAAATGAATACTTGGTTCAGTTATTATTTCAGTTATCTTTAAAATTATTACTAAAAAGGAGTAAGTTCAAAGTGGCACAGCACTGACTCAGAATGGCACACACACACAAATGTGGCCCCATTCTCAAAGGTAGAAAAATCATCGGCACAAAAGATTGTTTTGATCCACTGGCCCAACAGTAATCCAGCATGTAAATACCACCAGTACTGTGTCACAACAACTCCTCGGTAGTGATTTACCCAGTATTGGATCGCTCCTGTATTGACCCCATGCTGGATAAATTTTTAACTGAGTCATTTTGAGTGTTTATATAATGAAGCCTTGACACACAAAAATAGATAAACATATGTGGGTATTTCTTATGTAAATTTACATGTTAAAAATCATAGTTATTTTTAAGTATATTCATTTAGCAACTGTGCTTTTGCTTTTTGAATTTAGTGCAGCCAAATTAATAATGAACTGTTCTCAATTTTATCACCAATAATGTTAATCCGGCAAAAGTCATGACATATTTTATTTCCTCCTTTTAAGCTTGAATTAAAAGATCATTTTTATTCAAATTTTAAAATGTTATTGTTTTTTTATTATAATTTTGCCTTCTTTCCAATCAAAGCATTTATGTGTTTGCTTCTTTTTTTATGTGTGTGTGTGGTTAAAATATGAATAAGGTATAATTACTCTGACAGTAAATTTCATGTGTAAGTATCATGTGGAACTGCTGATAAAACTAACTCGATAATGTGTGGTTTAATTTCCCCTCATCTAATGTCGTGGTAATAAAATAAATTATACAGTGGTATAGCCACTGATTGCAACACAGAGCAAACATAAGATATGTGCGTCTAAATATTTCATTATTTAAAACTGCGTGACTGTAAATCACATTTACACATTAAAAAAATACAAGGTATGTTTTTTTGCCCTGTTTTGATGAAATACAGCCTTTTTAAATGAGATAAATGGAAACGTTAGAGCTTTTATCAAGAACTGAAGAGGACAGCTTGTGGGTGACATTTTGAAAATAATATTGACATTTTCAAGAGTTTAATTTTTTTATTATTGTTATTATTATTATTATTTATTTTTAATTTTTTTTTGAAAATCTACGTACACCACGCAGCACTTTTCTCAGAAATATTTGAGCTCAAGAAAATACAAATTATAAAAATCTGATTATATCTTTCAGTCTGTATTTTTAAATACAAATGTCAAAGATGAAACCACACGCAAACACTCCCAGTAAGCCCTGTCTGTCTGGCCTTATGACCACCCACTGAGTGCTGCGGGGCGTGACGTGAGTGACTTTAACCGTGTCCCACCAGCTCTACTATACTGACCTACAGGTGACAAAACAGCTAACCTGCTAAAGTGCCTGCACACCCAATTACTGCAGGTCACATCACATCCACATTTAGTGACTGAACCACACACGAGAAAGCTACAGACATCACTCAGACTGGCATTGTTTAAGGTAATTGGAGGAGTGTTGTAAGTTTCCTATGACTCACGAGGCTCTTTTCTCCACCCATGAATGCTGGAAGATTGTAGGTCGTGGTTAACTTAAAAACGAAGTCCTCTCAACTCATAAATTACACGGCAACGGACAACCTTAAGCAGTGTTGAAACGCCTCGAACAGAGCTTTATTTCAGCGCTGCTGGAGCGTGAAGCTGAGAGCACCACCCCACAAGGAGCCTGGCTCTCGCAACCGCAAATAAGACAGCTATTTATCTTGCCATACCTGAGGTCTGACATGCTGGCAAAACGCTGGTGGTGCACCAGAGGTGGATGTGAAAACAAGCACTTACTGTTTCTTAATGATGTTGCTCTTTGAGGTATTGCTTCCGTAACAGGTGATACCCTTTTTATTGTTGTGAATAAAGTCGGGTCTTGAATTTAAAATTTCTGGCCTAAACAAAAGGGTTTTCCTTCCTGGGGCCTGTCTTGGCACAGCTACTGGCACTTTGAAATCTGATCTGATAGATTAAGAGCTTAGCCATTAGAATAAACCATTGTGGAATCATCGTGGGCTGGGTTTTCGCTCGGGTGAAAAAAGGGAACAGTTTTCATGCAATATCTTTGGGTGTAAAAGTTGCTTGTAGCAAAAGATTATGACTCTCTTCAAATACATTAGAATTATAAAAGAAGGATGCATACAATATACATACTTGTATAAATATGACAGTGAATAGCTTTTCTTAAAGGCTTCCTTCACAATATCAAATTGTGCAGAAATTATCCCCTGTCTGACCACCCAGGGGGTCCCTGACATCACAACCTTTACAGAGGGGGATGGGCTTCAGTGTGTGCGTGTGTGTGCGCAAGCGTCTGCTCACATGTACGAATTTGCTCCTTCGTGACATCCCACTACTCCTCTTTTTTTTTTTTTTTTTTTTTTTTTTTGTTTTTTTTGTTTTTTTTTT
>VUQH01021351.1:57657-78333 GCA_015106775.1 Etroplus canarensis | reverse complement strand
CGAAACACGGTTTGCCCATCTAGCTGAATGGCGTCGTCCGGAACACTGTCACTGAGCCATGTTTCCGTAAAAACAAGGACACAACAGTCTCTGTACTCACGCCGTGAAGTTCGCTGGAGTCGGATGTAGTCCAGCTTATTGTCCAGGGAGCAGAAATTAATAGGATGATGGAGGGTAGCGCTGGCCGGCTAGGGTTTGCTCTTAGCGTAGCACGGACACCCGCTCGCTTCCCACGCTTCCGCTTCCTCGAGCACCGCTTGCGATGACGTCCCTCTCGGCCACCGGCATCAGGCAATGCCGCGGTCTGAAGGTCTGGTCCACACAGCAAGCCGAGGTTGCGTAGATTGCTGAGTACATCCTCGTGCAGGTTGCCTGCATGACTTCTTAACTGGAGTATGGTCTGGCGGTTGTAAACATGGACGCCGCTGGCTTTGATGTCCAGGCAGTTGAGAGTTGGGCTAGACAAGGATAATTATACCAGTATTAAGGCATAATTACAAGGCTAAAGCACCTTTTTCAGCTCCTGGAGTGGCTGCTGCGTGCTACCACGCCGCCATCTTGAGCTATATAAAAAACTGTCTAGTATATTACTTCCAAATGCAATAACGTGCTGTTTTTATATGTAAATAAACTGGATTCATGTATTTTCTGGTCCACCTTTCTGCATAGAAAGCTTTGTACCCAGCCACTTTACTGGGTACACCAGTTCATATGCTCATTAATGCAAATATCTAATCAACCTATTGCATGGCACCAACTTAATACATTAAGTCATGTAGACATGGTCAAGGAAACCTGCTGAAGTTGAAAATCAGGAAGATAACTGATTTAAGTCACTTGGAACATGGCATGGTTATTGGTGACAGACAGGCTGGTCTGAGTACTTCATAAACTGCTTATGTATATGCATTTTTCCACACAGCCATATCTAGAATGATGAGAAAAATATAAAATATCCACTGAGCACCAGTTCTCTGGGTGAAGATGTATTGTCAGAGGTTGCCAGAGGCTGTTGGGGGATAGCCAAACTGCTTTGAGCTGATAGGAAGGCAACAGTAACTCAAATAACCACTAATTGCAAACAACGTATGCAGAAGAGCATCTCTGAAGGCCCACCACAATGAATCTTAAGGCAGATGGGCTACAGAAGCAGAAGTCCACACCAGGTGACACATCTCTGAGCTAAGAGAGACTATAATTTGCATGGGCTCACCAAAACTGAACAATAGAAAATTGGAAAAACATTGCCTGGTCTGATGAGTCTCAATGTCATGCATCTATCCTGCTTTGTATCAAGAATAGAGGCTGCTGGTGGTGTAATGGTGTGGGGGATATTTTACTTGCACACTTTGTGCCCCTTAGTACCAATTAAGCATTGTTTAAATGCAACAGTCTTCCTCTGTATGTCCATCCCTTTATGACCACAGTACATGCATCGTTTTTTGCATAATACGCAATGTCATATGGGAATGGGAGATTTGCATCATGGCCGTACAAAGGTGCAGATAAAGTTTGATGCTGTCAATATGAACCAAAGTCGCAGAGGAATGTTTCCCGCACCACAAATAATGATGGCAGTTCAGAAGGCACAAGAGTGTCCAACCCAATGCTGGCAAGGTGTACTGAGTGTATAGGTGGCCACTGAGTGTATATTCACAAACACCCACCCACACAGTGATGATGGTGACAGTTTTATAGTATCATACCCAAGGGAATGTTGATATGTGGACTGAAAGAGCTAGGGGTCAAACCAGTGAACAGGACGATTTACTCAACTTCAGTTTTCCCTTTTTTCCTGTCTTTATACCCTGGTTCGAGTCCAGGTGGGGACACAAGCCCCTCTCACCACAGAGGGTTGTGTTGGCAATGGCAGCTGGTATAAAACTTTTGCCAACCTATATCCCCAAAATGATTCAATTTCTTCACAAATGCTGACCTGACCCAACCCCACTTGACATGGTGTGGGGTTATATGGCAATGGTCAAATTGCTTTTTTTCCCCTCTTGTTTTTTTATGCAAACTGGATGGTTAAGAGCCAACATACGCAGCAGTACAGTTGATTCCATAACATCCCTAAAAATGCTTTTTTACCAATTTCAGTCGTAGCAAGACTAGACAGCAATGGCATGAGACGCAACATGGTATCATCATGAAATATATGATGCCACGATCAATTTGGGTTTTTTGTGCATGGGACAAATAATTACAGATATGACTAAAAACATAAACATTTTACAGCCAAAGTCACCTGGTGATCATCTCATGGAGGTCTCTCACAAAATTCAAAATGCTGTGTCAAATAGATTCTGCATTATCACGCTGTGCCATCATGGTGTCACCGTTAAAGATCCCACAATCAATTTGTTTTTTGTTCTGTGTAGAGCAGACAGTCACAGAGATATGTGCGTTTTTTTAACCAATTTCAGCGGCTTTTTCACTGCTTTTCGGATATCTAATTACCAATGCAGCTTAATCTACTGTAGCGACCCCTCAGGCAGAATACAAGGGAGCAACTAACCAGCTGCTGGCAGTACTTTTACATTTAGAGATCACAGTGGTACTATCTGTAGTATATCTTTTCATGTTACTCACAGCTGGATCCATTAACGTTACAAAGGATGAAGTAAAAATGTGGGATATTTACAAAGGGCAAGCTCCTCCAAATTAAAGTTCTGTTCCACTAAAATCTGAGTTGTGGCCCATCTAAAAAGAGAAAAGGAAAGATTAATCTCATGAAGTATGTTTTGCTGGCAAGCCACTGAGGTACTGAGGGACATTGTGTCCTTCTGTCACTCCACAGGAGACTTTGATGTAATGATTTTTTTTTTAAACCAAGCCTGTGCTCAAGTATTCACATACAGTATTCCTACTGCCAAGGACAGTTCAGACCACATTTCTGAAATTAAGAGCTGAAGTCTGAAATTCGATCAGTGAGCGGTGAACGTTTTATAGATTAACTTTGTAATCACGTTTTTGTGCTTTATCCTCAGTTAATCCCTCTGGCCACTCTGACAGATGATCCATCATTGCCCGTCAATAATCAGCCTCAGTTTTTTCAGCTATATCTCATCGCAGAGTAGGTGGCTTCACATTTTTTGCTTCTTTATTCCTCTGAATGTTACATGGTTGAAGTTCTGCAGATTCAATCTCAAGCACAGTGGAGACATCACAGCAAAATGCCTGATGTCATGTAACTACATTAGATGTTCCTCCTCTCGAAGATGCCATTGTCCAGCCTTTGTCAACTGTCATTCTGCTTTATTCATTTTAGCAGTAAATCTCTCTTTGAGGTTATAATTTGAAGAGTGGAACAGAAGTCCTTCAGAAGCAATAAACATTTATACTGAAAGAAGAATGCAATGTGCTCTTAGTAATATGATACGGAATCTAGGGTCTTTGACACAGCTGAGAAAGAAAAGAGACAGAATACAGAGAGGCAAACTAACAGCAGGAGGAAAACACTCCAAATCTTGCAGGCCATTCAGCTGCAGTCAGCCGGAGATATTTTTGTGTAATCTGACCGGTCAGCCTACATAGACAGTTCTGGGCCCTACCAGTGTGGTGAGGCAGCGTCACAGATCCATGCCCCCTTTTTTAGCTAACCTGACACCCCCACAGCCTGCCCCCTTCTCACAGCTTCACATGGCACCCGAGGATCTGCAGGGTGGGGCAGAGACTGGGGGCTGTTTTCAAGTGAAACTCTAGTTCTAAATGTTGGACTGTACACATCTCAATAAATAATGGACAGGAAACTGAATCTGAATCGAGCTGAGACATTCTCCTTCGTCAACCCATGGATCAGATACTTTCTCTTCTTCTTCAGCTTCTTATTTTGGGTGAGTAGAGTTGCAACGATAAATCCGTTATGCTGTCCCAGGAGACAATAAACTCAATATTTTTGAGAATACAAATCAGCAGCTATCAGGGAGCTTTAAAAAAAAAACAAAAAACACGACAGATCTGTTACAAAGAGAAGCACAAAAAGAAAAAGCATATAAATAACAAATGAAGAAATGTATTTCAACTAGTATCTAGAATTACAGACAGCAGGAGCACCCAGCCTCCATGCTGCTACCTATTTCAAGTTTAGTACAGTTATATACGAATCTGTCCAAAATACATCACTCCAGCATTCAGATCAGATCAACTGAGCACTGACTCATATTAAACAATAAAACACCGGCCAACCACGTAAGCACACTAGCGGTTCTTGAAAGCAGTATAGGCCATGCCATTTCACAAGATGATCATGCACCTATAGTGGTTCCTAATCAGGGGTGTTTGTATGAGCAAAATTACTGTGGTTAAACCCATTGTGAAGTAGGAGGGGCACTCATTAAAAACAAAAGTAAACATTAATCAGAAAGTTAATGTAAGATTTTTTGTAGCACAGTTGTCAATAATTTTGATCAACCTGGGAAAGCTTTCATGCTGATTGAAGCAACGTGTAACATTTGTAACAACTAAACACAAAAGGGATGTCTACTTTTGAAATGAGGGCTGCAGAAAAGGCTCCTCCCACTTGATGACCCCATTAGAGAAACAGAATCAGAAATAGAATATTTTATTAATCCCAGGAGGGGCATTGCTTTAAACCGCTGAACTGTAAAGTAGCTGAAAAAAAATTTTAAATTTCAGGCCAAATAGTAGATAAATATTCAAAACAGATAACCAACTGCATACAAACTGCATGAGACAGCCTGAATTTAATGGATGGAATTTGATATGCTTATTCATATCTTTTTTTTTTTACAAGCAAAAACATAATGGTTTCCTTTAAAGCACAGAGTTTGTGGTTTGTCACACAGGAAGGTGGTCTAACTCAGCCGCCTGGCCAGAACAATTTAGCCCTTGTCAAAGTCAAAGATCTTTACACTTTCTTATTTCTCCAGTATTCATTACAGTCACCATCAGTTCCTAAATCACTTATTTCTAATGTATCTTAGGCCTTTACATGCATCCCTGCTATGACATGATCATTGTTATTTATTTCATCAGTGTATAAAGTCTTAAATTATGCATGTTCCCTTATTGTGGTTGTTAGTGTAACAAAAATACAACAAGACAACTGGGACTTGTAGGGAAAGCAGACACACTGACGCAGCCATTAACCATCCAACAGGTCCTCCATGAGCAGTTGCTTTGACACAAAAACACACACCATTAAGATACAGTTGTCTGACTCCCTCACTCTCCTACCACATAACCACTTGGGCACACAGATCACATCTCTAACTCTGCTAAATCCATACACCTCCATTATATCCCTGTTCATCCAATCCTCCACAAACACCGCGGGGGGGGGGACACTGTGCCATGTTCCTACTGTTTTTCGAGCCAATCAGCAATAACTGCAGCCACACACCCCAGCCTGTGTTGACTTTGTTTGTCAGACATGGGCTCACAAGTGAACACTGCAGCCCTAATCCATCAGGCCTTTGTCCCCACATCCCCATGGCTCATTTGAGCTGGCTTTCACCTCCACACACAATCCTCTGGGAGAAGCCTGATTCATCCCTTTGAAAAGCCTGAAAAACAGAGCTGGAATACATTCACTATGTAAGTGTGTCTCCTGTTGCAAATGCAAACTGCCACCCTCATTCACAAAAGGCACACACAGTGCAAAACTGACAAAAGGAGCTGCAGGTGCGTGCACTCCTACACGACAGAGAATAACCCTTAAAAACCTTGAAACCAGTACTTTCAAAGAAAATATGCATCATCCATGTCTTGTATTTTGGCAGCTTTTGTCTTGTCAAGGTAAATTACTGATTCATAGAGTAGTATCATACACTTGCATGCAATAATTTACTTCTCCAGAGTACATAAAACACAGGTTAGGCATGAAGGCTGGCCAAATAAAAATTATACCCCTTTCACAGCAAATTATGCCATGGACCATGGTTCTTTGTGACCTCTAGAGATCCAATACAGGCTTCTCAGACAGAAACAAAACAAATCCATGAGTATAAAGGCTGAACAAAAGGCATCCTTAATGCAGGTGTGCACACACACACACACATTAGTAATCAGGAGAATGTCTGTGAATTTGGAGGGGTGGAAATGGAAGCCAAGACCATACAGATTGTTATTCAAGGTGAGAAAAACAATCAAAGAGAGAAGGGAAATTAATGTTGACAATGCAATCAACGGGAAGCGTTAATTCCACCTGTTTTTCACTCACTTGGCTGCTTTGTTATGTGGATTCTGTTAGGGCAAAGTCACTTCTACAGCACTTTACAACACATCCTCAAGTAACACTACTATGAACTGCACACACTCCTCTCACAGTCAAAGACTCACAGAAGTTAGGGAGAACAATAAGCACAATCTCTAACCAAGGTCAAGATCTTCTCTACAGAGACTATATTAACAATTGGAAAAACAAAAGGAAAAAGTTTTTTTTATTTCCGGAGGTTTTGCATTGAAATCACAGATAGAGTCCAATTTCTGTTGTGATGTTCAACATTAAACTGAGATCCATAGATTATATTTTTTTCCCCTGTTGATATCCATCTGTCTGTTTAGAGTCAAGTGGTGTAGTCACCGTGGCTACAGGTGCTAGGCTTATTCAACACCTGAGGAAAGGCTTATCGCCACTAATCTAGTCACACCTGCCCTGCAAATAAAAGTCTGTTCAAGACACAGTCAGTGGAAGGAACATATTTTCTTTGCAACAAGTTTTCAAACATCAAAATAAAAACTAAACCTGGATAAATTACAAATCTGCTGCCTTTTGTGGGCGTTGCTGATGCTAATTAAGTTCCCCACTGTGCCAGTAGTCTTGAGGTAATAAAATAACCTCTCTTTTTTTCACCAGGTTTTCTCCCTGCTGATTGTTGCAATTGGTGTGTATGCTAAAGTCCAGAAGGCCACAGGTACATAAAAACACATTTATTTTTCACAACTTCTAACCTCTATAAAAATCTGTCATCATATGAAATAAAAAGTAATTCAAGTAATGCCCATTTAGCTCCAACTATGTGTCCAAATTCAATTATGGAACAGTAGTAAACCCCATAAAAGATGTGCAGGTATGAGTTGGTGGCCTCTTTGGGACTATAAGCTGTTAAGCTTACCTGGCACTGAGCAAATGTGTGCTAGGTTTAGTGTGTCAGGCTTTAGCTTTATCTTTAGTTCACCTGGCACCTTTATTTTTCTATTTCATATGTGATACTTAGTTGACAGACAACCAAGGAGATTAACCCGGGTTCATCCCACTGATTACTCCTCTGTATCATCCATAATCCCACAATAGATCATTAATGATTTCAGAAAAACAGGAACAAATGTACAGGATGCAATTAATTTAAGTAAAGATTAGATATTAGGGAAAGAAAAAAAAGGGCAATGAAAGGAAGTAAATGGAGGCTGTTTTCCTGTCTTTCTGCCAGACACGGTGAGGGACACGTTCCTGATCGACCCAGCTGTCATCCTAATTGTGGTGGGGGTGGTCATGTTCTTCATCACTTTCTGTGGCTGTATCGGAGCTCTCAGAGAGAACATTCGCCTCCTCAAGACAGTAATAGATCTAACAGACATTACTAATATTAGCACTGTGTTTTGCTTCCGATACGGTAGTTCAAATTACATTTAATCCAAAGCCAAGTCTCATCTCTTATGTGTACCAATTAATCTGTTCGTTACGATGATCTTAGACTGCTTTTTAATATTTTGTCTTTGCCCTCTGTAGTTCTCCTTCAGCCTGACACTTGTTTTCCTCACCCAGCTGGCCATAGCAATACTGGGATTCTTTTACTCTGATCAGGTATCTGCCTCTTTACATTCATGTGCACAAGCTGAGTTATTCTATGAGGCCATTTAAGGTCACATTCAGGTTCCATTTCTGTTCAAGAGTCATTTGAGCACTACTACATGTAATGTGTTCCTTCCAAGCTTTAGGACATTTCTGTACATTTGTAAACTGTAGTATATACAACTTAATAAGGCAGACATCTGATCCCACAGATGGGCCTGCGAGGCCCACAGGGAAAATGTCTTGTTAGTGTCTTTGCTGTGCAGAATACACAGGAAACAGTAAGACATATACATCAGCTCCCACTGTAAATCAGTGTTTGTGTCATTCTCGATAAACCCTCCAAATGTCTCAGGCTTGTTTTGCAGACTGACAGAACACACAAAAGACCTTCCCTTTCTCTCCTTAGTACAAAGTGATTTAATCTGACTGGACTTAAAAACTATTTTGGTTTATTTCAAGTCGAACCTTTCAGTCATTTGAATTCCTATTGGCGTCAAAAGCACTGTACTTAGTAAGATAACAGTGGCATATATTTATTTATATATACAAACATACAGACACACACACACACACAAACACACACCAGCCATTTTATTGGGTATACTTGTTCAACTGCTCGTTAACGCAACTATCTAATCATTCAATCACATGGCAGCAACTCAATACATTTAGGCATGTAGACATGATCAAGATGACCTGCTGAAATTCAAACTGAGCATCAGAATAGGGAAGAAAGGTGGCATATAGGTATTAGAGACCTAAAATTATGCCATGTTCGTATGGCTGAGTCTTTTAAAAAAAACTGCTGATCTAATGGAATTTTTCCACACAACCATCTCTAGGATTTACAGAGAATGGTCAAAAAAAAAACTGTTAACGGCAGGTCAGAGAAGAATGGCCAGGCTGCTTCAAGCTGATAGAAAGGCAGCAGCAACTCAGATAATCACTTGTTACAACCAAGATACACAGAATGGTATCTCTGAAGTCACATGTTGAACCTGGAAGACCACACTGGGTGCCACTTCCATCAGCTAAGAACAAAAATCTGAGGCTACAATTTGCATGAACTAACCAAAGCTGGACAGTAGAAGATTGGAAGAATTTTACCTCTCTGATTAGTCTCAATTTCTGCTGCAACATTTCGATAGTAGGGTCAGAATTTGGCATAAACAACATGAAAACTTGCTGCCTTGCATCAACACTTCAGGCTGGTGATGGTAATGTAATGATGTGGAGGGTGTTTTCTTGGCACACTTCGGGCCCCCTAGTAGCAACTGAGCATCATTTAAATACTACAGTCTACCTGATTATTGTTGCTGACTGTGTCCATCCCTTTATGACCACAGTGTACCCCTCTTCTGATGGCTGCTTCCAGCACGATAACACACCATGTCAAGCTCAAATCAAACCGGTTTCTTGAACATGACAATGAATTCAGTGTATGCAAGTGGCCTTCACAGTCACCAGATCTCAATCCAGTAGAGGAAATTTGAGATGTAGTGGAATGGGAAATTCGGGTCATGGGTGTGTAGCAAACAAATCTGCAGTAACTGTGTGATGCTATCATGTCAATATGGGCCAAAATCTCTTAGGAATGTTTCCAGCACCTTGTTGAGCCTATGTCACAAAGAATTAAAGTAAACTACCAACCTGGTACTAGCAAGGTGTAAAGGTTTACCTAATAAAGCGTGTATGTTTACACACACACACACACACACATATATATCTCACACACACACATTAAAAATGCCTGTGGCTGCAAGAAAATGTATGTACTATGTATTTGTCTCAGCTCCTTAAATGACCCTAGTGATTGTTTGAGGAATAAGTAGGATCCCCTCCTAGCATCCACTTATCTCCTTCAGTAACATCCCATTAGGGTTCCACTGAGAATAAAAACACAACAGCCAGCAGTGGCAGCATTCCCTGTCATCAGTGTATGGTGCCGGGGTTCCTGGTGCCTGATGATACCTCTCCTCTCCCTTGTGTTTTCTGTCAGCACACAGACTGCCTGCTGCTAAACAGAGCAGTTTAACAACCCTCCCAGCATCCTTCCTCGCTAAATGATTCAAATGCTTCGGCACTTCAAAGTGGAACCAAATGTTCCATTTCAACAGATCCCTTGAAGGAGACTTTGCCGCTAATGACAGTGTGTGACGGTAGCCTCCAAAGCCCACAAGCAAACTATGCCACGTGGAGAAACAGAAACAGGGAGAGGCGCAGGGTGAGAGTGAGAGGAACATTGCAAAAATCCTAACACAATTTAATAAATCTACTTCAGGATAAAATTTTGGGCTATTTTGACAGTGCTCAGAGTATTTATCAACATAACCTGATCTAATGCCGTTTGTAATACGAACAATTCACAAAGCCTTTAGCAAAACATTAAGAGAAGTTCATTATAATGGAATTTTAAAGTTCAGTGGCTTATTAGCATACAGTACTCCTATTAGCATATATTGCATGGCCCTCTTTGTTCTCATAGACTTAAAGGATGGAAGAACTGAAAAACCAAATATTAACAATGCAAGGCCTTGTTAATACTCTGAACAGGAAAATATTATGGACAATGAAGGCTAACAAAAAGGCAGAACAAAATGTCACTGTCTGAATCAGCTCCATTTAGTTTAAAATCCTCATTACTGATTACTCAAATAATGCATTTATATATCATCTTGGTTTGTTTATTCTGCTCAAGAGGAGCTGATGAAAATCACCAAATTATAATAACAAATGGCTAAGTTCAAGCAATTATCTCATGCAGCTGAAATACTGTAAAACCTGCATGTGCGCTTTGTGTTTGGTATGCATTGCATGCATATATCTCAAAGGCACAAATGGTTTTATTATAATTTCTGCTGTACTTCCTGCACTGCTAGTCTTGTTTAGATACATCCCACAGGATGCTTATACAGTGCAAATAAGACGATGCCATGTTGCCCCCACCCAAACTCACGTATCAGTTTATTTTCATGTAGACGGAAACATACAGAATATTCAATGAAGTGCCTAATGCTGCATATTAAACTGTTTATAGTACAAAAACTAATCTTAGAACTTGTCCTGAGATGGCCTTTCATAGAATAAAAACTAACATACATATGCAGCAGAATGCAACAATGGACATGAATACTGTGTATGCAACTAACGAAAAGCACCATAAAAAGTAGATCAAATCTAAAACAAAGCCACCTGATTTACTATGAATATGTGCCTGACAGCTCCTCAGAAACAGTTTTAGCTAGGATTTGAAATTATCCCGAATATGATCCATTTTGAGCTCTATGAGGATTTCTGAAGCATCTGTTCAAGAGAGGGTTCAAAAAAGGTATTTTGCAATTTTAAAAAAATGCACACTAATTAAGTAACTGTGAGGTCTACCATGTAACCACCTTAGCAGGCAAGTCACGACACTTGTAGATGTGTGGCAAATATAGTGTTACAAAAAGTCTATTAAGTTAGGAAAACTTAAAAAATTTCATTTCTTTAAAACACACAAATCTTGATATTAAATCTTGTATTCTTTGTATTAATGCCACCTTTTCTCTCTTTTTAGGCACGAGATGCTTTGGGAAAGTTTGTAAAGAAAGCAATTGTGCACTACAGGGATGACCTGGATCTGCAGAACCTGATGGATTATATTCAAAAAGAGGTGCTCTCTGGCCAATTCCACTTAGCTAAGTTGGATGCTTGTGTGTGTAGCTATTCACATCACAATAGGCTTCAGATTGATCAGAGCTAGTTGTTCACTGAATACATCTGACACTAAACCAAATAGCCAGTGACCACGGAGCTGTAAGTCTAATGTTTTTTGGCCTTCGTGAGGGTTTTTCCACAGGAGAGGCTACATGCAACTTACAGTTCCTGTACTCTGTGGGTCACCTCATGTGAAACTGCTCTTCCATCTGCACATACTGGCACATTTTGAGTATGGGTTTTCCCATGGGAGAAGCCCTGACTGGCAGGAAGCACAGTACAGCCCCAGACTACATTTCTAAATATACACCTGTGTGGCACTTTTGCCTCTCACGCTCTCTCTCTCTCTCTCTCTCTCTTTTACTTAGTTCAAGTGCTGTGGGTGGAACAACTACACAGACTGGTCTTGGAACCTCTACTTTAATTGTACATATGACAACCCCAGCTCTGAGCGCTGTGCTGTGCCTTACTCCTGCTGCACTCCTGTTCCTGGTGAGGTCAGTTCTTCTCTGTGTAGCCTCTTAACATACACTACATGGACAAACTAATGATATAGCTTAATAGGACACTAAACAGTTATAATATAACCCTAAAAACACTCACATTGGGTTAAATGAAAGTTTTGTAACTTTTAGTAGCTATAATGTTCTAAGTAATGTGAAGCAACAAAATGGGTTCCATTTAGGTCTTGGCCAAAACCTGTAAATGTGCAGATCAATAATGTCATAGTGTCAACAAGTTTTAGACTTAGGTTATGGACCTGCACTTAGGAGTTCCAGGTTTACCACTTATAGACAGGAGAAGCACACTAAGGTCTCAGAATAACATGAGTGAGATGAGATAATGCTGAAATGAAAATGACTTTTGTTTTGTTTCACAGGACTCTATGTAGTCCTGAGAAAAACAAAGTACACCATTACTGCTTCCACAGAAATTATGAGGGTCATTAGCAGCCAGGTGCTTCTAATCAGAGTACCTTGATTAATTCATCATCGTCGTCATCATCATCATCATCATCATCATCATCATCATCATCATCATCCAGTGTGACCACCTGTATAAAAGCAGAATATTTAAAATTTTGCTAGTCTGAAGTATTTGGGTGAGTGTTAACACAATCTGTCCAAGAGACGACATCACAGAAAATCCACTTCAAGGTCACTCTGTGCAATGTTCGGCATAACTGAAAAAATCTCAAGAGCTACGTATTAAATTCTACAGGCCTCAGTTAGCAGGTTAAATATTAAAGTTCATGACAGTACAATTAGAAAAGAGTGAACAAATATGGCTTTTTTGGAAGAGTTGCCAGGAGAAAGCCTTTTCTCTCTAAAATGAACATGGCAACATGGCTTAGATTTGCAAAGTTGCATTTGAACAAACTAAAAGAATTATTGAACAATGTTCTCTGGACAGATGAAACCCAAGTGGAGATGTTTGGCCATAACGCACAGCACGGTTTGGCCAAAACTTAACACGGCATATCAGCAGATATACCTCACACCAACTGTCAGGCACAGTGGTGGAGTGGTGATGATATGGGCTTGCTTTGCAGCCACAGGACCTGGGCACCTTGCAGTCACTGACTCAACCATGAAATCCTCTGTATGCCAAAGTATCCTAAAGCCAAATGTGAGGCCATTTGTCCGACAGATAAATTTTGGCCAAAATTGGGTCATTCAACCAATAATGTCAAGCACATCAGCAAATCTGCAAAACAACAGCAGAAAAAGAAAAGAACCAAGGTATTGCAATGGCTCAGTCGAGGTCTGCTGCGGCAGGACCAAGAGAACTGTGCATAAATGAATGACCACAAACCTCGATGAACTGAAATTCCTCCACAGCAATGAGCAACATTAATTCAAGTTATTGTTGCTAAAGATGGTTCTACAAGGTACTAAATCAAGGGGTGTACTTAGTTTTTCCAGGGGGCTGCATAAAGCCATGAGAAAACTCTTTTTCAAGAATGTATAAGGGACAAATAGCAATAGCCACACTGCAGACCTCCCAATTTGAGTCAGCATCTCAAATTTGTCCAGCAGTTTAAAATGGTCTAATGCTGTGTTCAATGATGCCTGATTAAGCAATTGAGAAATCAGACTTCATTCAGTCACATTTATGACAATTTTTTTTTAAAACATGCAATCACAAAAGCAGTGGTAAGATTAAGCTGACTCTTAAGTAAACACCTTATTGATAAATAGAAAAAATAAGTACAATTCTCCCTGCAAAAAATGGTACAGAAGAACAAAATATTGCGCAAATGCATTCAGACACAAATGCCTTACACAGGAGCTTGGCTTAGTAGAACAGAGCGCAATGATAAAGGATGACACGTGCAAAGCTATCTAGCAATAGAAGTGTGTATTTATACAAAAACAAGCCATTCATGTGTATTTCACATTCCTCTCATACATCACTCAATAGAAGATGCTACATACACAGCAGGTCTTAAAAGGAAGAGAAGGCATGCCAGCTATGAAAAGTCTTTTTCCTAAATTTAGAAAAGAGGAACTCTGTAGGTCCCTGGTGTCTCCAGACAATCAGTTTTTATTAGAAATGAGGCTTCTCTTAAGAGAACTCTGCTACATTGTAGAAGGACCTCTGCCTGATCCAACAGAAGCAAGACTATGTCAACTGAAAATGACAGGAACACTCCTTACAGAACACTGACTATCTTACATGTATTACAAGAGATAACAAAAATCAAATAAATCTACATAACAGATAATTTTATTATCCGTGGATGCTGAATTACAGCCAGTATTACGGGACTGTGCCAACCTGTGTTTGCAATATTTTGACTTGTGCACAAGTGTGTCAAAACTGAAGTAGCTCTTTGGAGGTGGCAGGCAGAAACTGCTGTGCTATTACTTTCCTTTCCTTTGGGTTTTAGAAACTGTTGTGCACAGAAATGGTCAGATAATGGCCAACAATCTTCTCCTTTGAGAAGAATTTCCAGAATGATTGGTTGAGTATCTTAGTGAGCCACATCTAAAAAGGGTTTAGCATGTTGTAACATAATCAGTCTTATAGTAAGATAGCAAGGATGATTCCTAATCAAATTCTTCTTTCAAGAAGGTTTTATAATAGTGTCCACAGAATCAACGCCACAGCTTTCTGCACATCCATGAGGATGCATGCTGGCACACAAACAGCATATAAGTAAACACATTTTACACTCACAAACACACACAAAATGCTGGTCTATTTTCTGTACAGACACAGCAGCACGGCTTAAAAGCCATTACTGAGGGGGGAAAAAACTAAAGAACAGATGTAGATCCATCATACTATTGATTAAACATTATGCAACTCAGAAAACAGATCACAGCAACGTTTTCTACAAAAAAACCCCTCAATTAATTAAACAGTATAAGAACCGTTGCTGTGCTGCAACCTGCTGGTAGTAGCCTGTAACTGCATGCTGCAACTGCAAGGTTCCCTCAGGAACCAAGTAGCTATTATTTTCACAGGCACTGGACTTGGTTTTAGTGCTCTCTTTGTTCCTTCTTTACAGCCATCACTTTTTCAAGGTCACCAAAGTTAATGTTTGTCAATCCAAAGTAAAACAAAGAATGTGAGAATGGCATGCATTAAAGCGCCACGTGAAAGTATTTATAGTGTTTTAGGATTATGTGGTAATGAAGGTAATCCAAAAATGTCATGCTTTCCATGTCTCTTGTCTTTTCATCCGGGATACAGGCAGTGATCAACACTATGTGTGGGTTTGGAGTTCAGACCCAAAACTACATGGAGGCAAACAAGTCAATCTACCCAGTAGGCTGTGCAGATAAAGCAGTACTGTGGATTGAGTCACATCTATTGCTGGTGGGGGCTCTTGCCTTGGGTCTGGCCTTGCCTCAGGTAACCCTAAACATGTTCTCAGGCTGTAGATTGTGCAATAATTAGCAACAGTCTTTTTCCATTGCGAACCATATATATACTTTTTGCCCAAGAAGACTAATTTGTCTTAAATAAGCTTGCACACAGAGGAAAGTCAATACTGGTATTGAAAGAATAAACAAATTGACTGTACCTTCTCTGTGAAAGGCAAGCTCCAAACTGGTGCATTTGGACCTGGCTGCAAAACAGTCCAAGCTACATATCATCAGTCAGGGCCATGCAGTCTTCCTGAAATAACCCTCATACAAACTACATGCTTCCAACAACTTATCTAAACAAGTTAAAATATCCTCATCCCTGTAAAACCAGACAAAAAAAAACTAATAAAAAGTGTATTCTAAATGAAACCAATAATGGATAGGGTTAATGTGAGGCCACTTTTACCTAGACAGCAATAACTAGGCACACTGGGACAACAAAATTTTAACTGCACATTATTCATTTATTACACCTTCCTAGACTGAAAGTGCAGGTTAATGTGCAACAGAGATAGAGGTGTATGTGTGATAATGTAACATTATATGTCTAAGGGATACTGACGATTCTCTGATTCTCACTGAGAAACTCACCTCGAATCCCACAGCATTAAAGCTGCAGTAGGCAGAAATCTACAAAACAACAGAATTTGAAAATAGACAGCACTTCTCTTGAAGCTCTCCCCTCTGTTCTAAATCCCTCCCACAGACATATGCACTTGCTTCATATAGATTCTGATTTCTGGCTTTAGATAGGATGGTGACAATCTATTGCAATAGCACATTCATATACTATACTACTTACCTGATCTTTTGGCAAAATGTCCTATATTGGGCTAGATTATCTAAAGACTGAAAACAGAGACAACGTAAGTCTCAGTTCCATCTAAGACCACCTACGTTGTGATATGCTGAGAGGATGTGTGTTGGGGTGTTTTTCTTTGTTGTGTGTGTGTGTGTGCATGTATGTGTGTGTGGGGTTTTTTTTGTTATTTTTGTCACCTGAACTATCCAAAAACATGCTTTGAGATCTGTAAATAACTCAATTCGTTATGTTACACAGACCATGAAATCAAATTAGCACTTATCAGGAGCTGCCTCTAAATAATGATTCCATTTACTTATCAAAATGTTTCAGGTAATATTAAATGACATTCTTGCACAACATCCAACTTTGTCACTAGATCTTTAGCCTGATCTTCCTCACCCTTGTATGACTGGTTCTTCAGTGATTCTACTAAAAGGGAAGCATGTGAATTACCCACAAGGACTGACAATGCAATTGCATTAGTTTTGTAATGCTTTGATGTGCTCTGAATCTGATGAAGTTCCCTTTTAAGTCTTGCATATCCTCCCTGAACACTTACTGACACTTTGTCTGAAAAGCAAGCCAAAGCGAACTTAATTATTGAAAGCTCTGTTTAAAAGCTGTTTTTCATCAAATTTGTGGTTTCTCTCTGTAAGAACGCCTTATGATCAGCTCGATAGCTTCATGCAAATGTGAGCACACAATTATTTTAAGCGACTCATTCGAGTCAGTCTTACCTAATTTGCACTACAGCACCCTGCTGAGGGACCTTGAAATGCTCAGTACAGAATGTACAGTTACAGAGAGTCTCTTCTGTAATCTAAAGTGGCTGCTGCTGTCCTCTAGATTGCAGGCATCGTGCTGTCCCAGATCCTGATCTCTCAGATTCAAGATGAGATTACCTCAGTGTTGTGAGAGCGGGCCGATGCAGGGGAAGAAAAGGAAGAAAAGAACTTACAGTACTCCACTTAACTTCTCTGACATGTGCAAAGACATCTTTTTCTACTGCTAAAGCATTACTACAATGTCTGCAATAAGAACATAATATTCTTAACATGTGGTTGCCTTCAGGCATGTGTGATGCACTTTGTTTTACATGAATAGTCAATCACATGCCAAGTGTTTACATTATTAAGTGATTAAGAACATAGTTTTTGTATTGCTATTGACATCAAGATCTCATTTATATATAAATGTGATAAATTTGCTTATAAAATCCAGTTAAAATATATCTGTTTATTATTGTTATTTCTTAGTAAGAAAAAAATCAGCTCACATAAAGCAAGTCATTAAGGATTATACTTTAAAGGTATAATATGAAGCAACTGATTAAGAACATAGTACAGACACTGTCCCTCTTCCTTTAATGAGCGAGAAAGAAAGCTAGTGAGTCATGTTACCAAAAACAAAGCAGAAAATCAAAGAAATAAAATATCAATTTCTGTCTGGGCTTCTGATTCTAAAGCAGAACTGAGCACAGTCACACCTCCGCAAAACCTTGTCAGAAAGTGCCGCATTGCTGGATTTTGTGTGAATGAAGCCGAAATGCACCCTGTGTTTGCATATATAAACCTTGTGTTAGTCAAACAGACCCATAGACCTACAGCTCGTTATGACAGATAGAGAGCAGAATAGCAAGACAAAAACAGCAATATATCCTAGTAGCTAATTTTTTTATCATCACAGAGAGGGTAGGTAAACACACCACCACATGCTTCTAGTGTTTCTTAAGTCATGACTGGGAGAAATTAGTTTTGCACAAGTCTAAATATTTGGGGCAGGGGGTTGTAAAAATCCTGCATATTACATCTTTAACACTGTTTAAAATGGACACTGTCAGCCTGCGGTTAATATTGCATAATAACCTTGAGACAGGTCAGCAATGGATCATTCAATACAAGTGAGCAGCCAAAGGTACACTCAATGTCACTATTTACATTGATGTATTTGCCTTCCCTCCTTTCAGAAATCATATGCTACCTGCCTTTTTACACAGAGTTCAACAAATGCTACTCAAGTAGAAATCTCCTAAGTGGAGCAGCCACAATGTCAAATTCATTTGATGTAGTCAGTTCATTTGGTGTAGGGGTTTACACAGTCGCTTCTTGCACAAAAGATTCAGGTTGGAGCCCAGGTGGAAGCATAAGTCCCTTCCACAATGGGAGGATTTCCTCAGATGTAAAAGCTGTGCCAAATTATCTATGCAGATTCATCTGCTGTGGAAATACAAGGGAGCAGCTGAAGGTACTTTTTACCCAGCTGCTGCTGGACAGTAACTAAATTTCTATATTAAGCTTTTAAAGCTACTTATAATACATACCTAACCAGTTTACTTGCTATGCAAGGTTGTTAGTTTGGTTTACTGTTACACATTAAAGATCCACTGGTAGCAATGCCGGCTAACCCATCTGAGCTAGGCCGTCAGTCTGGTAGGCACCATTTGAAGCCTTGGCAAGCAAAATGTTAAGTTGTCTGAACTGTTTAAATACAGAAGCAGGCAGCTAGCCAATTCAAATAACTAACATTGTCTGGGCTCTATCCGTCAGGTGCTAACTTGCAAAATTTGGTAGCAGCTGTTGAGTATGATTGCCTCATAGGACATAGTGACTGACTGAAAAATGAGAGGGCAGTGGCACAACAGCAGTGGTGTCAGTTATTTTTGAAAAAAGTACAATTATAAGAAAAATGCTCTTATCAAAAGAAAACAACTTGAGGATAATTTTGTAAATAATTGCAAACATTACAGGTTAATTCATAAATTACATATGTCTTGCATAATGATTTCCATGTCATGACTTATCTTAGCATTATTTAAGAAATATTGAACACTTTTGGGCTCCATACTAGAAGGGCACTTGGTTCCAAAAGGTTTCCACTGTCTCGACAATAGTGCCAAGCTCCTGCCAGTTGGTGAAGACATTTCCTTAAGGCAAACACCAGCATATC
The DNA here is from genome assembly GCA_015106775.1 of Etroplus canarensis. NCBI lineage: Eukaryota > Metazoa > Chordata > Actinopteri > Cichliformes > Cichlidae > Etroplus > Etroplus canarensis. The sequence goes on along the minus strand of VUQH01021351.1, from coordinate 59,246 downwards.
AGATTACAGAGGGGTTAAAATGGGGTTATTTTGCATGCAAAATGCCTTGTGCACCTTGCACTCACTCTAGCTGTGAAGGGCCAGAGCTTTCTGCATCAGACGATGGGTCAGAGGGGAGTTTGGCCTCACGGCATCACGCTCTACCAGAAGACATCTGTGGAAATTCAGTACAAGACAGTGCAAAGACATGAACACTGATTCAAAGAGACTACAGGCTGAGAGGCTAAGCTGATCAATAATGAAAGTATAACATGGTGTACAGTCATGGAATGTCAGTTACATAATGGGAGCATGAAAACAGCCTGTGTTCTGTGCGCACATGGAAAGCAGCTAAAGAAAACTGGAGTGGACAGTAGTCCCAACAGAAACTATGCAATATCATGAGGAAATTCAGTGGTTCAAACAATGTGAGATGGGGTTTTCTTCCCCTTATGCAACCTCTCTCCCATTGAAAACATGGATGGCAAAGACACAAAGCACTGGAAGGAGACTGAAAAATCCCATCATAGGCCTAAAATCCCCGTTGTTCCTTACCTTCCCAATTTCTGGTGGTGCTTATTCTCCGATCTCATAGCAGCATGAATGAGGAGCTGATTAAACAGATCCCGCTGAAAACAACAGTATACAAATCCATTATTAAACAAAAACCCTTCAATTCTATCGTCTACCATTTTTTCTTAGATTGTATGTTACATTATATGTACGCTCTTGCACCTTAGAAAATGGTTCTCCATACAATAATAAATGTAAAAAATGAACAGTGTTCATGAGTCATACATTGATGCACTGAGCTCCACATTCTCACATTATCTGGTCTGTTCATAGACTGAAAGGCTGCAGCTCTTATGCACAATGCTCCTAACCTCTGACCTACTTTTGCAGCATCGACAATTTCAGTTTTGCTCAAGAAAAAGCAATAAAGTATGAGCAATGATATCCAAAGAATGTGCAGTCTAAAGGCTGAAAGCTTTTCAACTGTTCAGCAGGAGAGCTACAGTTTGTTTGAGATTTGATTTTGTTTACCTGTTAATAAATTAGTTGAGAGTTACCTGTGCATCACTGCCACCTGTGTCCACCATGCAGTAGCGTAAAGGGTACAGCAGTTCCACAGCTTGATTGTAATTGCCCTGGTTGTACTCCAGCATAGCCTGGCACATTGGTATTCCTATGGTTCCAGCCAGTTGATGTTGCTGATTGTCTCCTGGCTCCCTGTGAATAAAAGAGGAGCAAAAGATACATGGTAATTCAAAATTTTTTATTTTCACGCCTCAAAGAAGGTATTGTCATTAAACTATTTGCTAGAGCAGTGCTTTCAGGGATCCAGGGTTCCTGTTTATCTTTCAAAGAACATTTAAAGTTAATTTATTTATAGAAAATTTAAACAAACATGGCAGCCACATGCTGCTTTCCAGACATGAAGGTTGCATTTTGTTTGATAAAATGAGTCATAGGTGATGCCAACATGTAAAGCTAAGTAACAAGACATCACATCCTGCAAGAAGCCAACAGGGCAAATTTGGAAGTAGTTTTTTTTTTTTTTTTTTTTTTAAAATAAATTTATTTTTTTTTTTTTTTTTTTTGAATAGAAT
>VUQH01021351.1:28378-57637 GCA_015106775.1 Etroplus canarensis | reverse complement strand
AATTTTGGAAGTAGTTTTTTTTTTTTTTTTTTTTAAACTCAATTTATGTGCATTTGTTTCAGCTCAGCACAGCATGGATGTCGACTGGTGGAGAGAAGATAACATTACTTGAGTTAAAAACAACTTGTTATGTTACTGTAAGTGCATGAAAAGCTTCTCTGTAAGTAATATGCCATCTAAAATGACCGGGGAGAATAAGTCTCTTTTAGGTTTGTCTTTGAAGAAGAGAAAAGCCAGGAAAAAGTATCGCTGATGCCTTCAACCACCAGTTAAGCTAGCGGAAACACTGCACAGACGTCAGAAAAGGATTCACTTCACTGTACTGAAGTTTTCTTGGATTAGCAAATCCTTAAGTCAATGTCTCCGACTGTACAATTACAATATGGAAAAATATGGATTAGTTTAAACTGTGCAATCCTCTAAAAAGCCAGGTAATAAAGGTAATATGCTACATGTGAGAGATGGAATTAAATGAATGCAAAGTTTGACCATGTATGCAGTGTTATGTACTGAAAAGCTGTGATGAGGAGAAAATTGCAGCTTCTTACTTAATTGACATACAAATAAATAATCCAACATTTCTTAATAGTGAAAAGCATTAAAACATTAAGAACTGGTTTTAAGGAGCTTTTCTGTGGTTTGTATGCTGGACAAAAATGTGGAGCACAGACTGTTGGTGGTCAGAACTTTAGAACCACAGAACTCCTCAGAGGCATCTGCTACAGAGGGAAGACCCCTCTGTCTTTCTGACTGCATTCACTTTCTATTTCACATCCTACGCTTGGGCTTGCTCCTGTCTCCATTTTACATAGGGCTTCTGTTGCTCTTATGTAAGGTTGACAGTGTGTTGAGGTGTGCAGCAAAGAGAAGAAATGGTGTGGAACTTACTTAGCCAATTCCTGGAGGCCTTCCAGCAGACGCTGACTAGTCCCGCTCGCTTTAGCTCCCAGCGACACCATGAGGAAGTGGAGGTCATTAAACAAGGTCACATGATCATCAGTGTGAGGTTGGGTTACCTGGAGCAGCTCCTGCCAACGCTCCTTCACACACACTCCTGAAACAACAACACAAACACACTAATAATGCTTGAAGGTTGCACAGTCTCTCTAAAACAAAACCACAGATTAAAAAAAAAAGTGGTCAGCGGCTTTGCTAACTACCCTCATTTCCAACAAAGCACTTTGAGGTTCAAATTAATGAAGTATGGCAACTGAGATTATCTCACCTCATTAGCGGTTTCACTCAAGACCATACTGTCTTAAATTGTCTTAAATTGGATGTTCCAGTTGCCCATCAGCCCATTAGTAACACATTAACAAATGTTGCAGCATTTTTAACAGGCTGACTGGCATAATTTTAGAAAATATTCAATAGGCAATAACACACGTTATTCCCTGAACTTTAATCAGACTCTAATTAATGTCTTCTAATATGGTTTTTGAAGCAGTCATATTGCTCTGTGTCTTACCCTCCATTTCCAATCGGCAAAGCATTGAGCTGGCATCTACAATGTCCAATAAGGATCCTGAAGCCTTACAACGTCTGAATACCTTAGGTGAAAAGGGCACACTGTCACTATTTGACATAACATATAACTGTCACATAATTATAATTTTTCAGAGAAATCACTTAAACCAAACATCATCATGTTGTAACAAAAGAATTTACCAAATACGGGGGAAAATAAAACATTTCTTATGTTTTTATGTGAACAAAAGTGATGTAAGAATTTCTGTTGTGTTCAAACTCATAGCAGAGAAGTGTTTTCTAAAGGTACAGGGTATCAAAGAGCTGTACTTTTAAACTGCCTCTCCTATTTTTAGAGCATCTCGCTAAAATAATAATCAGCTTTGGCAGTTGACGTTGAAGTAAGTGTGGGTGGTTCGTTGGCTTGTACATGTTCATATGGATTTGACTTTCATTTTTGTTCACGCTTACATTCTTGACTGTTTAGTCTGCATCCCTTGTGTTTTGCTGTGTGCATGACTCTTGGAATTACTCAGTCTGTGTACTCTGGCAGGTATGGTATTAAAGTTTTAATGCAAACTTTCAACAGAAACCAACCTGAGCATCATATATTTGCAGAGCATCTTCATACTGCCCCTGTGGAGGTGGTGATACAGACAAATTTGAATTACTTCAGGCTTGTGAGATAGGTAAGGTGACTAAATTGAGTTGCCCAGATGCAAACACAAATTAATCTTAGAATACAATCAACCCCAGACTTCAAATTACCTATGGGAGACAATATCATAAATACATTTTCCACAAACACTTTGACTGCCAACTTTTCGCTTGACTGAAAAAACTCATTATCATTTTTACCTTCTCGATGAAATACAGAGCCCAATGCCAATAGTTATGACTGGCCAGCATGTCACAGACCTGGAATTAAACAGTAGAGATTTCAAATATTTTGCCTGGGGCTATTTCAATGTGTAATTTAATTCAGTCATCTATGGGACTCTCCAAAGTTACTTAGATGTCATCAATCACAAAAACAGTGCTAAGGATCAACTAAAAGTAGTACCTGCCAGTCTTTCTCTCTACCTTCCATGAACTTCAGTCCTTTTTCCAACTCTACCTTCATCTCACAAACATGGGCTACAGAGTGGACTGACCAAGCATCATCTGGAGTCAAAGCAAGGCCCTGCAGAGTTTAACAGTTTGAAACAAGAAGAAAAATATAGATCGTGAAAGGTAATTATTTCTTACCGCGGAGTAAAATGACCATTCAAAAATAACTGCATTCTAAAAACTCAGCAATCTTTCATTTCACCTATGATGTTCCTCAATCTTTTCAAGTGACCCTCATGTCTCAGATACTTTGTATGCGTGACACATTTAGTGTAGAAGAGTATGGTGTCTGCTGAGATCTGGATGAGCAGCTTATTATTGTTAGTCTTTGACAGCAAATTACTTGCTGAATTGAACTTACACAACCAGAAAAGACATAGACAGCCTGGAAAACCCAGCTATAACAACTGCAACAGCATGCACAATACAATATAATAGAGAAGAAGGTCTCACCTCCATGGCCACTTTCTCAGCCTGGTCATAGAAACGAGTTTCCAGGAGACCAAAGGAATATATACCTTTCAGATAGCTGAGGGCATACACACAAACAAACTCATTATGGAGCGGGGGGACAAAAATGGCAGTGAATGGAATGAAGTGTTGCACCAAGCCCCGGTATAATGGAAATAAAAAAACTTTTAAAACTGTGAATCATGCAGTTACTTGTGTAGAATTCAAGAACACAAGAAAAGGCAAGAATGGAGATAGAAATAAGCATAAAAGCTCATATATAAACATAAAAATTATTAGTATTACACACTGATTTTAGCCTAATGTTCTTGTTTATTCCAATTATATCTACATTTAGATTGCAAATAAGTACTAAGACAATAACGTTTTTGTAATTTTGCCTCTGTAAATCACTACAGAGCATTTTGAATAAAACAATCAAGATATGATTGAATGCAGTCTTTCAGCTTTAATTCAAGGAGTTTAACAAAAGAATTGCATTAACTGTTTAGGAATTACAGCCATTTTTATACATTTTACTACAATTATTAGAGGCTCAAAAGTAATTGGACAATTGATTAATAAACAGATTTATGGCAATGTGAGGCATACCACATCATTTCAAAAAGCATGGTGGAGGCTATGCTATGGCATGGGCCTGTATGGCTGTCAGTGGAAGCAGGTCACTAGTCTTTATTGATGAGGTGGCTGCTGATAGAAGCCACAGGAGGAATTCTCAAGTGCAAAGCGCTATCCTCTCTGCTGACAAGATGGTTGCGACCTGCTATGATGTATGCTTGGGAGATGGTGGCACTGACATAAATACAGGAGTTGGAACTGGAAGCAGCAGAATTGAAGATGTTAACATTTTTGTTGGAAGTGACCAGGATGGACAGCTCAGGCTGGGCAGTTTAGAGATAAAGTAAGGCAGGAAAGGTTGAGATATTTTGGACAACTGAAGAGCAGGGATAGTGAATACACAGGATGAAGGATGTTGAAGATGGAACTGCCAGGCAGGAGGAAAAAAAGGGACTGCAGAGGAGGTTCGTGGATGCAGTGAAGAAGGATATGCAGAGGGTTATTGTAAAAGATGAGGATGCGAGAAGGAGAAGGAGTAGAAGAAGAACGAGAAGGAGAAGACGCAAAACTCACGGGATAATGCTTCATAGTGCAAATGGAAAATGACATACTAAAAAAGCAACCCACAAGTTTCTCAAGGCAAAAGAATTTTCTTCAGTGGCCACATCAGTCACCTGATCTCAACCCAAGAGAGCATACTTTTCAGTTACTGAAGACAAAACTGAAGGCAGCGAAAGCCACGAACAAGCAGAAATCAAAGGTGGCTGCAGTAAAGGCCAGGCAGAACATTCTAAGAGAGGAAACACGGCATTTGGTGATGTCCATGGGTTCAAAGACTTCAGGCAGTCATTGACTGCAAAGGATTTTCATCCAAGTACAATACAAACAATCCTTATATTTAAAATGGTGTTTGTCCATCCCATTACTTTTGAGCTTCTGAAAGTATATGACTATGTCTAAATATGGCTTTACTTTCTAAACAGCTAATCCAATACTTTTGTTAAACCCACTGAATTAAAGATGAATGGCCGCACTTCAAATACATCATGTTTGTTTGATTTTTAATTTGTCTTTCCAAAAATTTATGGACTTAATTGCACATTTTAGATTTGATTAAATTATGCTGCTTTTGTACCTGAACAAAGGCATGTGTGGTTTCCAGTGGGGAAGCACCCTTGCCACAGAGTCCCTCATTTGTGTTTGGGCTCCCATGTAGAAGTAAGCATCATGAGAAAACTTGAGGGCCAGCATATCAGTTGGGTGGTCCACCAGAATATTGTGCCATACATCACAGGCTTTAGGGAAATTTCTACAAGAAAAATTATTCACCGTTTTAAAAAAAAGAAGAGGCACAGTTCAGGGAACACTGACATGCACCATGAGAATCACAGATGTCAATATGCTTTGTGTTCAGAATAGAGACCCTTAAAAGTGTAACTATCCTCAAAGAGAATATTGAGAAACAAAATGGCTTCTCAATATTACAATATATCTGACTATACCCAGGGGAAATAAGACAACTGAATGTAAAATTCACATATTACCTACTAGACTGAGACTGAAGTTTTACAGAACAACCTGACAGAGAATGTAACAGATGATCTGTGACATGTGAGTGCCTCACATGGGAATGGGCAGAGTAACTTAGGGAATGAATAAATATCACCTGATAAATAAAAAGCAGCTTTGTGTTATATAAAAACAGAAATCTAACCTATTTCTTCTGGCAGAGTGAAACTCTTTTCTACTCTGATTCTGAATATACTTTAAACCCTAGTAACTTAAGCAAAATTCTCTGTGTTAAACTATTAAGATACTTCACTTTAAAGTCCCTGTACAAAGATTCTGTGCATGGCGGACTAGTGGTGCTTAAAAAACAAGCAAATATGTGTCCGTGTGATTGAAATTATTTATTAGATGTATTGTCAAATTCTCAGGTCTAAGCATGCTTTCCATTGAGTTTCTGGGAGTTTCATTCACCTCCACAGAACATTTCAGAAAATTTTGTTCGATACACACTTCATAGAATCAGCAATTACTGTGACTATTCGGCCATTCTTTGCAGGAAAAGATTCAAATATAACAATACAAGCATAGGCTACTTCATTTTAGTTTAAGTAGAGCTAATTTTTATTTCATTCATACAAAATTAAACATATTGTAGTTTAAAGCGTAACTGCACATGAAAGATTTTTGTCTTCTTTTTACCACCTATCAGATTATCACACCTTATGTCCCTCTGTTCTTGAATGTGTACTGTGGCAGCCTAGCTCTGGATCTTACCCATGTGAGAAGAGCTCCATGGCTTTGACATGGAGCCTCTCTCTGGGCGTAAGGTCCTGGCTGTTGGCAAGTTCCACTGTTCGCCTCACAGCACTGGACAGACGCTCGTTCAGCCTGGTGGAGCTCGTTGTTGCCACCAGCTCCAGGCCTGTGCTGATCACATGACCCATAACTGCAGGAAAAAAAACAAGTAACACTGGTCTTTTCTTTCCACTACTGTACTTGTAAAGGTTTTGCCTTTGGACCAAAGATAAATATCAATAAGGCACGATAAGTGAACTACTTAACTTTCTTCTCTCTACTTCTGTTCATGTGTAACATGAGATTAAGTTAACATTAAAAGGCTTTTATCTATTAAATAAGGGTCAAATAAATAAAAATAACAATTCCCATTGTGTACCCCATGAATGAGTGCAACCATCTAGCATTTTAACAGTATTACAACAATCCAAGTGTCTATTTTGTTCACAAAATTCATAATAGTGTTAATGCCACACTTTTTGAACAAGGACACTAGCAGAGACAGCTGTGCCTAGTCAGTGATCCAGACTAGATACATCTGTTGTTTATAATATGTTTTCTAATGTAAAGACCTCAAATTGTTTTTCTTATGTAACCAGATATTTAGATAAACATATCTGTGTGTTTACAGCAAAAATAAAAAGCAGCTTGCAAGTTCTGAGGAGAATCAATAGGTGTTTAACCTGAATAAAAGACTGTTGATTCATTTGCATGAACAACAACTACATGTTTGATCAGAGCTCAAACTGAAATGCTTTCTAACTAAACCCAACAATTAAATACTTTGGAGGGACTGATTTTCCTTACTTGTGTATTCTTTTGTTTCTTTAGCAGCATAAATTTAGCACCTACTTTCATTATTGTCATTATTTACCAATCCTTAATGATTTGCCTTCATTTATTGCGCTCTCCTTGTATACAGTATGTTTTCCTCGCCATCTAGCCTGCTGAACTTCTCATATTTACATATTTATTAGATTTTTTTCTAAATGGATAAATAATGTATATGTAATTCCATATCCCTTTACCAAAATTTGGGTCAGCAGCCTGGACAGCAGAAATGCTTCCTTCAATTCCTCCCAAGGTGTCATCATTCCTCCATTTCACATACTAGGAGTTAAACACAGTTCAAATATTAAGTGTTTTTTTCCCCCTTTTATTCATACAGTATATGAACCAAAGTATTGGACCACCTACATGTTATACCTACAGGAGCCTTTATGGCATCCCATTCTAAATCCATAGGCCTTACTATGGAGCTGGCTCCCCCTTTGCAGCTAGAAGAGCATTCACTCTTTCAAGAAGGCTTTCTACATGATTTTGGAGTGTGTCTGTGGGAATTTTTGCCCATTCATCCAAAAGACCATTTCTGAGGTCAGACACTGATGTTTTATGAGAGGGCCTATTCCGAAATCCCTGCTTTAGTTGATCCCGAAGGAACTGGATGGAGGGTTGAGGTCAGGGCTCCATGTGGGCCAGTCAAGTTCTTCCACACCAAACTCATCCAACCATGCCTTTATGGATCTTGCTATATGCACTGGGGCAGAGTCATACTGGAACAGAAAAGAGCCTTTCCCAACTGTTCTCAGAAAGCTGGAAGCACTGAATTGTCCAAAATGTCTTGGTAAGCTGAAGCATGAAGATTTCCCTTCCCCAGAAGAACAACCACATAACATTGCCCCTCCTCCACCAAACTCTAAAATTTGCAAAATGCAGTCAGGGAGGTAACACTCTCCTGGTATTCATCAAACCCAGGCTCACCCACCAGACTGCCACAGACACAGGAGCGCTTGGTCACATAGGGCTTGTATGCTGCTGCTTGGCCATGGAAACCCATACTATGAAGCTCCCAGCACACAGTTTTTGAGTTGATGTTTAGTCCACAGGAGAATTGAAACTGCAGTCACAAAACAAAAGTTCACAAAAGTAATGATCGTTGACTTCAGGAGATCACAGAGCGTCCACACTCCACTCAACAACAACAGATCCTCTGTGGAGATTGTCAAGAAACTCATCGGTGTTCACTTGGACGAGAATCTCTCCTGGTCCCTCAACACCAGTTCTATAGCCAATAAAAGTCCATCAGTGTCTCCATTTTCCGCAAAGGCTGAGGAAAGCTCATCTCCCACCACTCATCCTCACCATATTCTACAGAGGGACTATTGAGAGCACCCTGAGCAGGTGAGAAAGCCATCAAAGTCTTTCTTCCCCCATCATGGTTTGGTACTCTACAATTACTGAGTCAGTAAAGCGTTGGCAACTTTTACACACCATGCGTCTCAGCCTTCAGTGACCCCACTCTCCAACTTCACATAGTCCGCCACTTCATGCTTGAGTTGCTGTGGTTACTAAACTCTTCCACTTTGCAAAAATACCACTTCCAGTTGATCGTAGAATACCTAGGAGAGAAGAAATGTCACAAACTGACTTGCTGCAAGGGCAGAATCCTATTACAGTACCACCCTCAAATTCAGTGAAGGAGTTCAAGTATTTTGGGGTCTTATTCACGAGTGAGGGGAGGATGGAGCGGGAGATTAACAGACGGATCGGGGCAGCGTCTGCAGTGGTGCGGCCGTTGTACTGATCTGTTGTGGTGAAGAGGGAGCTGAGCTCTAAGGCAAGGCTTTCGATTTACCGGTCTATGTACGTTCCCACCCTCACCTATGGTCATGAACTCTGGGTAATGACCGAAAGAATGAGATCACGAATACAAGCAGCTGAAAAGAGCTTTCTCCACAGGGTTACTGGGCTCACCCTTAGAGACAGGGTGAGGAACTCAGTCATCCAGGTGAGGCTCAGAGTAGAGCCGCTGCTCCTCCACATTGAAAGGAGCCAGATGAGGTGGTTCGGGCATCTGATCAGCATGCCTCACTTGAGGTGTTTCGGGCATGTCCCTCTGGGAAGAGACCCTGAGGAAAACCAGGACACACTGGAGAGACTATGTCTCCCAGCTGGACCTGGGAACACCTTGGAGTCCCCCCTGAAGAGCTGGAGGAGGTGTAACCCATTCTTTCACAAATGTTTGTAAAGGCAGACTGCATGGCTAGGTGCTTGATTTTACACACCTGCGGCAATGGGACTGAATGAAACACCCAAATTCAGTGATTAAGAGAGCTGGCCCAATACTTTTGTCCATATAGTGTGTATATCCACAGCAGCAATCCCACAGTGTGCAAACACCACATGTAAGCATGAGAGGTGTATTGGTGAGTGTAAAGTAGGCTACCTGCGTGAGAATGGCATCATACATTTTACAAGCCTCATTACTGCTAGTGGACAATGTAAGCCCCTCCGCCCTCCAAGCCTGCAAGGAACAGAGATATGACAAAACTCCATATCAGTGCAAGCTGTTTTATGAGAAACACATTGCCACAGAGTTGGCTAGTACACGCTTTCAACCTTCAGAGACTGAAGATTAAAGATTGATTCAGAAAAGGCAGTAAATGTCACCTCACTCTAAAATAAAGCTGCACGTCTCTGTATATGTGACAGTTATTCATAGTGGACATTTTCCTGTATTACTTCCACTACTTCGCCTGTAGTACAAGCGAAAGGTCCCTGGTTCGATTCCAAGGTGGGGACACAAGCCCCTCTCGCCATGAAGGGTTGCGTCGGGAAGGGCATCCGGCGTAAACCCTCCTCCAAACGTGGATTAATCCGCTGTGGCGATATACAAGAGAGCAGCCGAAGGTACATTTACTTTCGCTACTTTGCCTGGTCCACGCCCCTTTCATTTTTCTATAAACTCTGCAAACACTTAAATCCCACCGCCACTGTTTTTTTTGCTCAAGTTTTGCCCTGAGTGTCATTAATGCTGACTGCAACGGTTACCAACCCGGACAGCCATTTAATTTTGCAGCAAATAAACAGCGAGCGTCGTTTTCTTTCTTCATGCTGTTCTAAGTCAAAGTTGTTCTCTATGTCGCCATTACCCCAGCACTGACCTGGCAGTCCCTGAAACTTGAAGAATTCATTTTCAAATGTCCACTATCCACTTCTCCCACTTTTCCGAGAAATTGTAGCTGCGTCAAATCTGGGGTCAATTTTAAATGGAGCGGAAGTTACTTTTAAGGTTGACTTTCTTTCAAAATAAATGCATGAGTTCGTTCAAAATGGATTAAAAAAACGGCCACAGAGCTATTCTGTTACACTGTTCAAATAATTTACTTTACTGATCCCAAGGCCTAGCAGATTGTCTTTAATGGCTGTGGAGTGGAAAATTCACAATTCACAAGTTTAGGAACAATGACACATTTTCTGTAAGCTTATCTCTGTACATCACCACAGTGGATTTGAAATCAAACATTCAGAATATGATGGACGTGCAGACTTTCAGTTTTAATTCAAGGAGGTTGCCAAAAGAATTGTCTAGGAACTGAAGCCATTTTTATACATAGTTTCCCATTTTCAGAGGCTCAAAAGTAATCAAATAAATGATGCTTTTCTTAACTGAGCACTTAAAGCTCTTTTTACTACAAGTCTCATTCATCCACTCACACGGTGCTTTATTTTATGCCTTGAACATGTTTTAACAATCACATACACATTCACACTATGTCAGATGCATCAAAAGCAATTTGGGGTTCAGGGGCACTTCAGTGGGTGGGCTGGAGAAGCTGAGGATCGAGCCACCAACCTTCAGATTGGATGGAGAACTCTGCATCCTGAGGCACAGCTGCCCCCAACTGCTTGTCAGACAATTGACTGACAAGCAGTTTCATGGCTTGGTGGGGCCTGTTGCTTTGTCATTTCATGACAAATCAAGCAGATAAAAGATCTGGAGTTGGTTTCAAGTACTGAGCTTGCATTTGGAATCTGTTCACAGAAAATCTCAATATGAGGTTCAAAGAGATGTTGATGAAAGGGAAGGAGGCCACAAATAGGTTAAAAACCCAAAATAAACATATCAGAGGTATTGCAAAAACTTTAGGAAGGGTCAGTAATCAATGTGGAACATTTTTAAAAAGAAAGAATGCACTGGCCAGTAAAAGTTCTGGAAGACCACAGAAGACAAAGTGGAAGAGCAGAAATTTTTTTACTTTTTTAAGAAAAACCATTCACAACATCTAACCAAGTCAAGAACACTCTCGAGGAGGTAGGTGTGTCATTGTCAAAGTTTACAACCAAGAGATGCCTTCATGAATGCAAATACACGGTGTTTACAAGGCGGAAACCACTGAACCAGGAATGGGAAGGCATGATCACATTTTGCCCGCCCCCAAAAAACATCTCCAAGAGCCTGTCCAGTTCTGGAAAAATTCTTTAGACAGATGAAACTAACTTGTACCAGACTGATGGGAGAGAAAAGTGTGGAGAAAAGGAATACCTCTTGATCCAAAGTATACCACATCATCAGTCAAACATGGTGGAATGTTATGGCATGGCCATGTAGCACCAATGGAACTGGGCTGCTAGCTTTAATTGATGATGTGACTGCTAATAGAAGTAGTGGGATGAATTCTGAAGCGTACAGGGCTATACTCTTTGCTCAGATTCAGCCAAATGCTGAAAAACTGATTGTATGGTGCTTTACAGGACAAATGGATTATAGCACAAAGCATACTGTGAGAGCAACCTGAGAATTTTTTAAGGCAAAGAAGCGGGATATTCTGTCACCTGATCTGAAAACAGCAGGGCAACTTCTCAATTACTGAAGACAAAACTGAAGGCACAGAGAGCCACAAACAAGCAGAAACTGAAGGTGGTTGCAGTAAAGGATAGGCATAGCATCACAAGAGACGAAATGCGGCATTTGGTAACGTACATGGGTTCTAGACTTCAGGCATTTACTGCAAAAGATTTTCATTCAAGTATTAAAAACAATCCTAATAGTTAAAATTATGTCAGTTTGTTCCATAGCTTTTTTTGGGGGGTCTGAAAATAGAGGACTATATATAAAAAGGGCGGTAATTCCTAAACAGTTAATGTAGTTCTTTTGTCAAACCCCTTGAATTAAAGCTCAAAGTCTGCACTTCAATCACATCCCCATTATTTGATTTAAAACACACTGTGATAATGTACAGTGACAAAATTATTTTTAAAAATGTGTCATCTCAAAACTTATGGATCCAACAGTATCCTTGGTGGCTAAGAGCTCATCAGAGAATGACCCTTGATGATCATGGTCCTAAGATTTATCTTGGCTTTGACTTGAAAAATTGAATTTTTCACCAATGACAGGGACATTCAGCAGGCTGGGGAGATCCAACATATGAAATATACAATTCTGAGTTTTTGATGTCTGACACAAGGGACTAAAATCTATTTTCTCTGCCTCTACTGAGAAGATTAGATTTCAGTCATTTTGTTCTATATTCTCTCTCTTGTGAGTCCCCCAGTTTCATAGAAGTGCAGCACTGAAATGTTTTTAAAGCTGTCTTTGCTCCATCACAGTGCCACTTCACCTTCTAACCCACTACTTTTGGAAGGCTAGAAGTTGACAAGTTAATATGTTTCAAAATATACAGGACAGGTGAGAATACTAACATGTTTTCTACTACTTTTCTAAACCTACAGTCCTGTGCAAAAGTCTTGAATCCCCCCTCAATTTTTTATATTTTGCAGGAAAAGGGGCAATGGGGGAAAGATTTGTTGAAATGTACAAACATAAATTAAATACAGTACATAAGGCAAAAACAGTGTTTGTACAATTCAAACAAGCTCAAAAGTCAATATTTTGTATGACCACCTTTTGTTCTTCAACATAGCCTAAAATCTTAGGCAAGATTTCTAGTCATTTCTTTAAGTGGTCTCCATGAATAGTTCTCCGGGCTTCTTGAAAGACAACCCAAATCTCAGTACTGTTCATGACTCAAACCAAAAATATCAAATTCCAATATCCACACTCCATAACACCTCTTTCAGTAAATTATTGTGAAGTTTGGCATACCTCAGCCTTTTCTCCGCATTATCTCCCTTAAGAATGGCTTCTTGACAGCCACCACTCCATTAAGACCATTTCTGATGAGGCTTCAGTGAACAGTAGATGGATCAACTGAAGGGCCAGTTGCACCTCTTAGGTCTTGTGTCAGGTCTTTGCTGGATTTTACTGTTCATCTGTTGAATATATTTTTAGGCTTGCCAGTTCTTTTGTCTTGGTCCAGTTTTCTCAAATTCTTTAAAGACACCGCACAAGTTTTCAGATAGTAGCTCTTGGATAATCACCTTATTAGAGCAAAAATACTACTTTATGTCTGTCAAACTGTGTTATCTTTGGCATTTTAATAGAGTTAACTAAAGAAATGGGAACAGATATGTTTTTTCAACAGGCTGCCAATAACAAAATGCCTAAAGATACAATTTAAAATTGGTTCTTTTCCAAGTTGTCTGTAATGTGTAGACACAAAACAGGTCCATCCCTTGTGTTAGATGCCCTTTTTAAAGCTTGAATTATTCATAAGTTAGTTAGAACAAAAATCAAACAAAAATGTTCCCCTGAAAATGATCAGGTTCAAGGACTGAACTGAATATAGGTGAAAAAAAACAGCCAATGTAGAAAGGAGGACTGAAAGATCTTTAGAAAGCCGGGACAATTATTGCTCAAGACCACGTTACAAAATTACAAGTGTGTGGGTCCTTGGAAGCAAAATATAAAGAAATGAGGGGTGGCTCAAGACATTTGTACAGTACTGTATGTTATCATAGCCAGTCTGTTTGAATTAATTCATTCTTTTTCTACTTTGTGTTCTCTGCAGAAAGCCTCAGCTTAATCCTTTATTAAGCCAGGACTGGTAAACTGGCTAGGGCAGAATGAAGGGAAGAAAATCAAACAATCTCTCACATTTGCTAAAGTTTGCTCATAAGCCATACAATTAAAAAGTTACATTTTAGTGGACAAAAAGGTAAAAGAACTGCATTGTTTTATTGCCGTTTTCAGCATACATCCAACACCCCTATGAATTTTAGCTACATGAAGCATTTACATTACAAGTCATTTGTCAACAGAGTAGTTCAAAAATTAGGGTTCACTTTCTTTACATATGATACAATTTGCACATGTTAATAAATATCAATACAATCCAATCAAACTTATAACACCATCTAAAACAACAACCCATAAAATCTTGTAACTTACTTTATATTCACAGCTCCTAACAAGTCATAAATATAGCCTCTAGTGTTTCTACACTGTAAAACCGTGGCCACCTGTTCTTTTACAGTTGGGAAAGAGGCTATTAGATTTGAATGTCCACCAGATAGATAAAAGAAAAACAATGTTCCTGTTGAATGCAGGATGTGCAGTTCTTTAGGGCCCCATTTCTGTGTTATTTGTGGACCTGCTGTAGAAAAGTGTTTAAAAAAAAAAAGTACAAATCTTGAGCTCCAGTCAAATACAGATGTGACTACTGGATATCTCAAAAAAACCTCAACAAAAATATAACTTAAGTATAGAGAATGAAAATGAAAAGGCATCTTGTTCAAAAGTAAAGTATTAACACTGAAACATAGTTCTGTCGTGTGTCATGTTGTGGTGTCTCAAGAGAGTCCTCCCATTAACAGCACGTTTGTAACACCTTGCTACTGTTAAAATGTGAACAAGTACTTGTTAATGCTAACCGTCAGTGTGATATACAGTGAATGGCATCTCACGGAGTGGCCCGTCATTATCATGTGAAATGCTTAAATGTTTGGATACAAGTCTTCTATGTGCCTGCACCCTTCATTCCTGACATGCAGTGGTTTGAGAGTGCAAGGAAGTTATGCACAAGTGCAAGATAATGAAATTCTGGGCACTCTCCTGTGAATGCAAAAAAAGAAAAAAAAAAAACCCACACACGCACACACAAAAAACAACTTTGTTAAAAGCAAACAAAGATAATAAATACATAAAAACATGGCCATATTTAATGGATTCCTAGTGTTGACTCACTCTGTGGGGAAAAAAGGAGCTTTTCATGGCATATTTGTAGTTCATTAGGATGCTGATGTCAGTTTGTCACTGGAAAATAAAGGCATCTTCAGCAGAGTATGTCCATTCAACGGTCAGACTGAAAAGACTGACCCAGGAGACATTGCACACACCTCTTCAGCAGTAACACAGAGGACCCTTGTCTGCTGAAAACGTGACTTGTACTGCACAGCTATACAGAAAACACACTTTTTTTTACAATTTCTTTACATCAGCAGGACCAAACTGCATTCTTCCCTTTAAATAATTGTCTTTAAACACTCTCTCACACCCCCTCCATTCTTCAAGGCTGGGGTGATAAAGTTGTGAAAATATACTCGCCTCTCCACCCACAGACCGAGAGAGCAAGCATAACTGCAAAGTGATTAACACGTACTGCCTTTGGGCAGAGGATATGTAAACGCTGCAGACTGCTCCAAAATCAGAGACAGCCATACTGTGCACGTTGTATTGGGGGGGATTCTTTACACATTCACTGCTGTAGGTGTGACAGTTTTAGGCCAACTGCCTTTGTCAAAATTCAGCAGACTATTCATATCAAAGACATCCATGCGAGGTGGAGACCACCTATAACATGTTGAACCCTTTTTCCTAAAACTTTATGAGAAATGGTTTCCCTCCTATCAAGCCCAGTTGAGGTTGAAGCCTTTTGAGAGCATGACAGCCTCCAGGTCTTTGTCTTCTTCTTTCTCCCGAAGTCTCTGCTCCTCTAGGAGGGCGACCAGAGCATCGCGCTGCTCCACCACCTCCAACATCTCATTCAGGATCTGCTTCTCCTGAGCCAGTTCCTTCTCAGATTTCAGGTGGTCTGAAAGAAGCACGGGCAAATGAGGAAATACAGAGAGATTATTCCAATATGAACATTAGTAGCTAATGTGAGGTGGCTGTTAGTTAATTAGTATTCATGCATTCACCTTCCACAGCCATTCGTTCCCTGAGCTCCTGCTGCAGTCGGCTCTGTCTGTCCTCTAGCTCGAGCTCTCTGGCACTTGGGGACAAAGAAAAAAGAGGAACAGGCTAAGTTTCTATTATTGATGAACTATATCTTTTAGCATCTTCATTTTTCCATCAGTTTTTCATTTGTCAATGCAGGATATGCTGGTTTTAAAAAAGACTATTAATCTAAAAGCTTTCAGGACCTGATGAGACAATATTGGATAATTTCATTTGTCCAGACGTAATAAAGTTTTTTTCTCCTATATTTAAAAAAAAAAATGAATTGAAAACATGATCACATGTCACATGTTGAAAAATAACTGACTTCATAATAGAACAATCAACATTAACCTCATAATATAATATTCATAAAGGAGGTAAAGCATCTTTTCATCTGCAAAAACTAAGTGGAGAGAGCCTATAACCCTTTAACACCAAATACTTAAATAAAAAGAAATAATATTACACCACCAGAGTTGTTCACACAGGTATCATGTAATGTAATGTAACCTGAGGCTGGAATGCATTATTAAAAATGCATTCCTGCAACATCTCAAGGCTTGATGTTGCTTAACTTTAATGTTAAGCAACATCATGGTGAGATCGTGGCGAGATCATAGTGACCACACCCATCTTTTACAAGTCTATATTTCTTAGTCAGGCTAGTACGAGGCTTGACTTGTTTACTGGTCTCTTCATTGCACCGTTTGGTCGAGAGTGAAATCTCATACCTATTACAGACAATCACGGTCCAAGGAGTTTATGAATCATCATGACTGATGACCACCAGTTGTATTATCCACAGGTCCTATTATCCACTCTACCAAGACTTCCGTTCATTCAGTTCATGGAGAACACCTCTCAAATTAATTACTTGATTCCCTTCTGCCTCAGCTAACTATTGGCTTTTTCTAAAGATAACCGTTCTTCTACCTGCCCATTGTACTAAACAAAATTCTAAAATGAAATGATAGATAAAAGCATATCTACATAAATCTGTAGGTTTATTACAGGAGATGGTATATCAACAAGAGACACACAGTTAAGTTATGCATTTTGGAAAACAATAGCATCTAATCAGTGAACCAATTTGCTTTTCCATCCCACTGGTCAAGTAACATACTTACAATATCATGAGTTCTGACTCATAGCGGACGAGGGCATTTTTCTCCTGCACCAGCTTGAACCACTCTTGCATTAATTTGGGATCATCCTTTTTGCCCATACCTAGAGGAAAGGAGGAAGCACACAGTGGCAGTGAGAACCCATGGCTGTGACATGAGACTGATGTCACACAGACAAGGACTGACACAGGCAATGCAATGACGGCCAAGCCAGGATGTCCTTGCTCAGGGATGGTGAGGTGGAAGAATGGACTTTATACCACCGTGGTCAGCTGTGCCATACTTAAAGATGGCACACAGAAGGTGATGTGGAGCTACAGGATTCAACTTTAGCATGTGCGCACATACAAATACACACAATCGACATACAAACACGCACAGACAATACCTGTAGTTGCAAAGCTGAGAGTTTGTGCTACCCAGTTTGGCCTTTGTGTCAGATGAAGCTACTTTTTGAGCAACTCCTCAAGGTTTTTTTAATCACAGTGGGTAACAATAAAAAAAAAAACCAAGCCTATCAATAACGAAGGCATTAGAAAGAAGTAAATCCAAGGATCTATGGAAGTACTTCATCCTCCCCTGTCCACATACTGACCCACCAGCTGAAATGAAATCCTTTTAGATCCCCACTCATGCTCAGCAGTTTAAAGGGTACAAAAAGAATATCATTACTCTGCTGTCTTTACACAATCAGTTACATACTGAAATGTTCATAGGATAACTATAACTTCAGACCAATAGAGAAGTTTTCATTCATCTATTAACTCTGCCTCAGGGACAGGCATATTCGGCGCTACTGACATCATGCATTGCAGTGTGAGTGCAGAGCAGCTGCACACTTCTTCTGTAGCCCCACTTGACTATGCAGAGAAGATCAGGCTGTGTGGCATGCTTAGAAAGGTCTGCTGCTGGGCCGCTGCACCCTTTCATTTATCTGACTGCAGCAGGTGGAGCCAAGCGTTCTCAATGAAACACCAGAAGGCGAACCTCGATGCAGCGTGACATACTTAGCTGGGGAAGAGGAGGCTCTTGCAAAACAAAAAGGAAAAACATTGTACACACAAATAGCATGGATGTGGTCTCGGGGACTGGCATTTGCTAATTGACAGACAAGGGACAGAGAGAGAGAGAGGCAGAGCTGGAGACGAGCTGCTCACACTTAGAGCAATACAAGAAGAGAAAAATGAGAAATTACAAAAGCAAGCCTGATTTACCAGACCTATTCTACAATGGGAGCTTTTCTTTTTCCTTAACTACTTCTGTCTGTTCCACCACCACCACTCCTCAGCCAAGGCTCCCATCACAAAGGAAATGGGGGCAAAAAACAATAAAAGAACAAAAAGGAAACAGATCACACACACAAAAAACAAAGGCGTGTTTCTTCACATGGATTCGATGCTCCACTGACAAGAGTTAGATACAAAAACAAACCACATGGTCCACTCATTTTTTAAGACTTGTGTAAGACTTGAAAAAATTTATAACAAATCACCACACCATGCAAGTTCCTCAACGACAAACTATTCATGTCTCAGGTGCTCATGGCTCAGTTTCATAATTTTATGATGACAAGATGCTGAACTCTTATGATCAACTGCAAAAATGCCCTTAGACAATTCCAGGGAGTCAAAAACAAACACATGCAGCTGATTAAAGCCAGGCTATGGCTGAGTAGTTTCCCCTTATTGTGACTATAGGATAGCAGTGTCATAGTTTACAAGTTCAAGCTTTTGATTTCTATTTATATTGAAGTGGCATGAAATTATTATACCAGAGTATTAACATAGTTTGTGTGGTGGTTTCTTTGTGCTAATCTTTTTTTAAAAGTGTCAAGAATCACTTAAATCTTGTGTCTGTGCCCTAGCATAAGCTGCAAATCTCAGCATGACAAATTGCAGTATCTAAGTAACAGGAAGACATAGTCTTATTTTTTTCTGGTAAAGAGATATGCGATAAGCTAAACTTGGAGTTTAACCCCCCACAATAAAATACCTGTTGAGGACTGTGGAGAGGCTAATATACACTATATGGACAGAAATATTTGGTCACCTACATATGACACCTACAGTACAGGAGCTTTTATGGCATCCTATTCTAAATACATAGGCCTTATTATGGAATTGCCCCCATCCCCACCACCTACCCTTTGCAGCTTTAACAGCTTCCACTTTTCTAGGAAGGCTTTCTACAAGATTTTGGAGTGTGTCTGTAAGAATTTTTGCCCATTCATCCACAAGACCATCTGGGAGGTCAAATACTGCTTTTGATCTCTGTTATAGTTAATCTCAAAGGTATCTGATAGGGTTGAGGTCAGGGATCTGTGTAGGCCAGTCTCTTCTGCATCGAACTCATCCAGCTGTGCCTGTTGTGGTCCTTGCTTTGTGCACTGGGGTGCCGTCATGCTGGAACAGAAAAGATTTCCATTCACTGGAACTAAGGGGCCCAGTCCAATCCCAGAAGAACAATGACATAGGATTTATCCCCCCTTCACCAGACTTTGTAGCTGGCACAATGCAATTCACCACTCCACAGAACGTTTCCACTGCTTCAGAGGTTTATACAACTCCAGCTGACCTTTCTCACTGTGCTTAGTGCAAGGAGCTCCTCAGCCATGGAAACCTACACCACGAAGTTCTCAGCACGCAATTTTTGTGGTGATATTAATGTCAAATATAGTTTGGAACTCTGGAGTTAATTAGTCTGCAGAGTGCTTGTGACTTTTACGCACTATCCACCTCGGCACTCAGCAGCACTCCTGATCT
The DNA here is from genome assembly GCA_015106775.1 of Etroplus canarensis. Lineage (NCBI taxonomy): Eukaryota > Metazoa > Chordata > Actinopteri > Cichliformes > Cichlidae > Etroplus > Etroplus canarensis. Next base: position 37,997 of record VUQH01021351.1, on the reverse strand, counting down.
GTAACTTCATGTGGTCTGCCTCTTGGTGGCTAAGTTGCTGTGGTTCATAAATGCCTCCACTTTGCAATAATACTACTTAAAGTTGTTCGTGGAATATCTAGTAGGGAAGAAATTTCATGAACGGACTTGCTGCAATGGTGGCATCCTATCCAGTGAGCTATTTATATACCCATTCTTTCAAAGACTACATTGCTAAATGCTTGATACACCTGTGGAAATGGGACTGAATTAAACAATAGAATTAAGTGATTAAGCAGTGTGGCCCAACACCTTTGTCCATATAGTGCATTACAGAGTTTGGAGAAGCTATCCAAGCTTTTATACCAAAAAAATTAATGACAAAATTTGTTTTTTCCAACATCAATTTATTTCTGATAATCGTCTTGATACTTCAATGAGATTTTGGAAGATCCTTGAGAAATCTACTGAGCCTAATGTCACACAAACAGTTAGGTAAAGATGGAAGGAGAATGGGGAGAGGAACAACAGGGTAGCCCAGTTCTGGAGATCCTTACGCTTGCCAAGGTAACCAGCCACAACTGTCAGCAGATGCAGCGAGGTTATGTTACCTTCAGGGGAACAGCAGGGGCAGAAGGAGAGTGGTCTTCGGCGAGGCATCCCCACAAAGGGTTCAACTTCCACAAGACAGAGGGGAAAGAGTGTGAAGGAGTGATGCAGGTGGGTGCATTAGTGGGCAGGTAAGAATGGAAGAAACAACATGGCAGAAAGAAAAGAGACACCACAGAAGCAAACAGGGTAGAGGACAAAGAGGGTGCAGGAGGAGAGGGGGAAGGAGAAGGGTGAGGTGAGGAAGAAAATATCAGAGAAAAATCAACAGGGGACAGGAGCTCTGTGATAGGGAGTAGACAAATCACCTAGAGAAAGGAGGTGGAAAGAGATCAGCTGTGTGGTGTGAGAATGAAGAAAGGGGATAAAAAACAAGAATGGAAAACAAGAGAAAAAAACAGGACTAGAGCACAGGAAGGGAAAATAAACTTTCTGTTTGATTTTGCAACTGTAGTTTTTCAGATTATCATTCACTTAGTCAAAAACACCCTGCCAGTTATGAAAGAACTATACACTATGCATATGGCTGGTGGTTACATAGTATTTAAATGATTTATTCCTATTACAAAACCCATTACTAATCACCAGGAGATCCAGCTCACTCACAGACACAGGTAATTGCTTCTTCTTTAAACACTACTTGAACATGTTTAGACCACCTGGTGTAATTTGATGCCAGTGTGGTGACTTTTGAAGTGCAGCTGCTTTTTAAGTGCAAATTAGGATTTTCTGTTCCTTTTTTTGCCTCCACTAAAAATCATTTTCGCAGAATGTAAGATTACAGATAGCAGAGGCTACCTTTAAAAGGCCTAAAATATATACACTAGAAAAATGTGTGTAATGCGCAGCACAATTAACCTAAAATGGAGAAAGGAGGGTTGGGGAGAATATAGAGAGCAAGTGTTTTATAGTAACACACATGTAAGGGCTTGTGCATGACATAAATAGGAGAATGGCACAAGGTTTTTGGGTTGGAGGGTGAAAAAGCTGGGAAGAGGGAAATGCTGGATAATTACTACAAGGGACTATCACAGAGAGGAAAGAAAAAAACTGCAGTTTAGAGAGATTGGAGTTCTAATCAAATGTTTATGGCTTCCCCAAATCATGCAAATGTGGCTGTGAAATGCATCATTTGTTCACTAAATTGTCATCTCTATAGGAACTAATAAAGTTAATGATTGCATTTCTAAGTAAAGTTAATGAAAATAGCAGAAAGTATGATGGAAAAAAACAACCTGGTTTTAATAATGCATGTTAGATGTTAATAATACATGTTCTTTCTACGGGGCTCATCTGCAACCACAAACATTACAACCTGATATCCACTTAAAGTGCTACAGTTCTTCATCACCCCACCAAACACAATAAGTAGGACAGAGAGGAATAAAGGAAAATTATCAGTAAGCTAGAATCATTTTCTGTGACGTATCCAGAACGCAAACGCACTGAACCCAAATGTTCCAGTATTCATACATTTTGAATTAGCTGAAAAACAGACAGGATTTGCAGTGATGAAACACCATGCCCCTGTTAGTCTTCCGGTCAACCAATTAGAAGGGAACTTTGATGCTTGTATATTCATCTTCATGTCAAATAACTCCACACAATCTTCTTTTTGATGAGTGGCAACAACCAGCAACAAAAAAACAAATTAAAAAAAGAAAAAACCACACAGAAGCACATATCCTGCTTAAGAAAATGCTAATTTTTCTCCCTCCTGCTGAGAAACTATTTACACTAAATAACTAAAAATCAAACATGGGTTTGAGACAAAATCCTACTGAATTCACAGCAGATATGAGGAGAAAAACATGCATTTCTTTCATATTCAAGCCTGAAAGATAACAGTGGACTTGACAAGATGTTTCACTGACACGGTAGACAGAGCAGCTGTTTATTAACCACAGTTTACACACAGCAGCTAAGGTTTAAAAGGTTGCAACATTGCCCGTTAACACACACACACACACACACACACACACACTCGGGGAATTATGCAACTGAGCAGGTATGAGAAAGTCAGGGGATTGCTGGGACTACAGTAAAGAAATACAGCAGGACAGAGTTCTGAAGAAAGCTGAGAGTCAGGCCAGGAGTTTAGTATGAGTCAGTGCAGGGCAGGTTATATAAATCCTTTCACGTGTGTGTGACTGTGTGTATGGTTATTTGTATGTAGGACTGGTTGCAGGGTTTCACCTTGGTGTATCTACAAGACAAATATATTCTAGCCTTGCACCTTGATATGCAAGTTCAAAAACATGACTAAATGAGACAAGCCAAAAATGTCAGAATGCTTAAAATTAAATTCAGCCAGAACCACAATTTTATATCAGGACATCCTGTAATAATGAGACACCGATGATAATAAAAACAGGTAGATAAGGCAGATTTGTGTTCCTTGTAATAATTTCTTTGAAAGATAAAGGCTGGTGTGTCTGAAGAAGAAGAAGTAGAAGAAGAAGAAGACTAATAATACTACTACTAATAATAACAATTCTGGCTAAAGTAAAACTGATCACCAAATCATCACAGGTAGATGACTGCCCCTCCCTAAGCCTGGTTCTTCCAGAAGTCTCTTCCTGTTAAAAGGGAAAAGGTTTTTTTCCTCCCCACTATTGCCAAGTGCTTGCTCATACAGGATCCTCTGATTTTTCTCTAAGATTGCAGGATCTTTACCTTAAGCTATAAAGCTCCTTGACATGACTTGTGCATTGCTGTTTTATTTTGCATGTCATGGATTAATCTCAGACAGAGAAAAATTAATTAGCACCAGCTTATGGCTAGAAGGACTTTGTGGGATGGCACCAAACTAAACTACAGTGCGTAAATATAGTCAAGTTCCACTATAACATTTTTCAAATGTGTCTGTACTTGAAAAGAAAATATAGACCTTGTTCATAAAGTATTGTGATGGTGCCACTCGGCCTTTTGTCAGCGCAGAGTTGGTTTGGACCGTAAAGGCTAGTTAGCAGCCACAGATGTGTCAATTAGCCAAAGAGAACTGCACTGTTCTTTAGTGCTAAAATGCAGTAACTTTGGCAGTTATGTCATAGTCACCATGTATGTCTTCTGTAAAATCATACTGAATATTTCATTATCTTTGATATTCCACCCATCTCCCCAGCCCTCTGGAAAAGAGGAATAAGCTGTATGAGATTTTATGAATAAAATCCATTAGTAGGATCAAGACATTGGCATTGGTGGTCTTTTCATGTGACAGAATACATAATGTTAACAGCCTTTTAAGTACCAGTGTGAGATTTAGTGACATCTACTGGTGAGAATGCAGATTGAAAGAATTGAATACCGGCCTTCACTACCTCCCATTCTAAAGCCTGTCAGAGAACCTACAGTGGCCACCAGGAAACAAAATTGAGTTTTTCACAATGCATCTACAAGTATTTTCACTCCAGAGGTTTGTTTATGTAGCTATAATGAGGAATGAAAAATGAAACTGAATTAAATAAGATTTAGGAATTGGAAGTTCACTTTTTATGCCGCAAAAATGTAGAAGTAATGATAGTCGTTCTGCATTGTGATACTATTACATGGTAAAGACTAGTCAGTATAAATGTGAAAACTGGTATTAGAGTCTGTTTGTCTGTTCTGAGCTACTGTAGAAACATAGTGGGCAACACAGTAACTCCTATGGAATGGGACCCACTAACATTGTATATATAAATATACTTTCATAAGTGAACAAAAAAACGATTCTTATCCTAGACTGAATCATAAATTTGCATGTTAGACTCAATTTCTGATGATTCTTAAACCTGACACACTGATCCTTTAAAGTAGAACTTCAATTTTCCAGTGCTGCTACAGTACTTGCCATGATTTTGTTTGATAAACACTGTACTATTTTATCTGGCAAAGTGCATGTTTTAATGACTATCCAACAGAGAACCAGAACTTTAATGTTCTGGAGATATCACAGCTCATTTACAGTGCTTCTTTGTAAGCACAAATGTATATTGCTGCTCTAATATCATTCCTTGCAGTATGTCGCTGTTTGTATCGTTACTGCACCACCCAGTCTACGTGCTGCAGAGTGACAAATAAAAGTTACTTATTAATTCATTCATTCAACATTCATAAGTTTGCAGGGATCAAAGACAATCTTAAGAGGACAGCATGAGGCCAAGTGTCTGATCTCTGTTTGATGTAAAGAGTGTCTGAACTACAAACCCAGTAAAGGAGGAAGCAAGGGGAACGGGCAGGGAGGGTAGAGGAGCAAAGAGTATTGCAGTGGCTAAAAGCCAGCCAACCAGCCAGCCAATCAGCCAGCCAAACAAGGTAGATATGAGGGGTACAAAGCTCAAGTAGTAAAACAGGGGGGAGGAAGGACAGATTGGGTTAGCCATTAGGTTAGTTTTTAAGCGACAGATTTGAAATACATACCGCCCAGATGCAAGTCCAGGATTTCACTGTAATTAGAATCTCCCCAATAGTCTACAATGACAGGGATATATTAGAGATAGGAGTTACTTCACACGGCCCCAAACTGGGCACACAAACACACACGCACACTGAATTCTCAAACAACAGCAAGTCATGCATGTTTTTGCAAACATACAGGTACACACAGAGTCCATCAGTACTCACCACAGTTCAAAATGCAGTCAGCTTGAGTGATGCTATACTACACTGCACTTCCCAGAGTAATAAAAGACTGCTGCATAGATTTGCTGTATTGCTGTTTACTGGGCCAGTCCGCATGTTTCACACAAAGCCTCTTGTTTTGTTGTGTGTGCAGACGTGTTGAGGAAATTGCTCCATTTTCATATTATACATGTTTAATTTGAGCAGAAAGGAAGAACCAGCTCTCCACTTATGTACAATTCAATCTATGCATGTAGAGATCTTTGAGTACCGCAAATAAGCTGGAAACAGCGTTGGACTGCTGTTATGCATTTCCAACGCCGCAATAAAAAAAATATAAGACATCTTAACAGATAAGATCTCAACAAATATCTGTATCAAGTCGCTCAACCACAGCAAATATTTGCTGAAAATATTCCAATAAAGAAGCTGTCTGCCTGCAAACCAATCTGAATTTGATTTCTTACATTCTGATTGCATTTAGAAAATCTAACGTGATCTGAGTATTGATTGGAGAGGCAGTGAAGGAGACCAAACACATCCAGAATGAGCACACACAAATCTATGTCGGGGACACACATTCTCCTGATCGCATGCAGCTTGGACTGACGATGGCGGACATGTTATGAACGAACAGTTATCAACATGTTTGGAGATGGAGAACTGTTGCAGTGTGTCACCACAGATGGACCCTATATATCAGTGTCACGTGTGATTAATTAAAAAGAAATAATAATTAAAAAGAAAAGGAGAAACTACAGTAAAATCTAATACCTGATCTTCTTTTGTGCTGTTTGGGTAATGTATAAGTACCTTTATACAATCCTTTAAAAGAGTAGAGTATTAAACAAGTTAAAACATACTCAAACATTTGATTGGATAAACAGCGGATGGGAAAAGTAAAAAGTCATTTGGTTGGTAAGAAAACAGACAAAATTAAACAAATGTTTGATGCATCTAAATGCATGCATTTGCAAGATTAAAGTTTTCATTTCATTCCATTAACTTTACCATAAAGTGCATTAGGTTGGATTATATTGACAATGCTGTAAAGACGACCTCGCTACTTCATACTCATGCAAATCAACATCATCTAAATATTGTATTATTATTACTGAGAAATAATTTATTTCTCATTTCGGAAATATATTGTCTGTGATAGTCCCTTGTCACAAACAATTTGGGGTTATTACTTTGGAGAAACAAATGTGTTTTTCTGCAGATAAATCTACGTGTTGAATTATGCTTCAGCGCAAGGGAGTAAATAGTAAATGCAAACAGTGATTTCAGCACAATCAAATGAGTGCAAAGGGACAGGTTTTCTGGATTATGTAATCCTGATCATGGTTGCTATTACTATTCCCTTTGGAGCTCTAGAAAACACTGAACTCATATCCCATAAATACAAAATATGGCCTCAAAGCGCCGGCGCGGACAAGCAGCTGACACAAAAATAAGATTTTATGTCATACGTATCGTAAATTACTTGTAACATATTTATAATAAGATAGGTGTCTAATGTGCAATATTAAAAATGCACTGAGCCACATAGAAGGCAAACTCAGTAAAAACAGATTAAAAAAACAATATGTGAAAGTATGATCACCAAGTTGTTACCTGCTTCTCCTCTCAAAGCCTTCTCCACAGCTACACCCCTCTCTTCCAGTTGCCTCTGCTTCTCCTCCACCTGCTCCAGCTGCCTCTGGATGATCTAAACAGACAAGTGGTCTCACCATTAATAAAATATATACACAGAAATGTCCCCCCCGAGGCTTATTCTTCACCAGAAAAACAACTTTTAATTCTTGTACAGTATAAATTGTTTTGAAAAGTTTTTCCTCCCTTCAGACTCTGCTGTAACAACTTCTGTCAGTTCTTAGGTTTATCTGTGCCACACAGAATTGGGAGCTGAAATAGAAGAAGTCCTGTTAGGGTTCTGCAAATAGTCACTAAAAGGAAGCAAAATTGAGGCCAGCAAACCACAGCTCCAGGAGAAGAGACAGCTTAGTGCTGAGTCAGTGGACTGGGAGCCTGACTGCAGTCAACATCAATCACAGTGGATATCCTACCGAGCCAAAGGATGCATCTGCCCTCAGCTCAAAATATGGCTGTCACATTAGAGAAACCATATGATATAAGGCAATAAAGGAACACTGTAAAATGAGACGAAGAGTTTTCGAATCTCGTGCACTAAATTCTCAACGTATGCTATATGGCCAAAAGTACTGAGTCACACCTCCTAATCACTGAATTCAGGTGTTTCATTCAGACCCATTGCCACAGGCATGTATAAGAAAACATCTAGTCAAACAGTCTGCCTTTACATTTACTATAGTGAGATTACTATACAGATCACTCTAAAGAGCTCACTGAATTTGTGTGGTACTATAATATGATGCCACTGTTGCAAGTCAGTTTGTTAATTTTTTTCCCCCTCTTTGATATTCCATGAACAACTAAAAGTAGTATTACTTGTAAGTGGAAGAGTTTAGGAATCACAGCAACTCCGTCAGGTAGTGGCAGACCATGTAATGTTACAGAGCATGGTTGCAAAATGCTGAGGTGCATACTGCTTAAATGTCACCAACGCTCTGCTGACTTAACTGCAGACTCCCAAACCTCATCTGGCATTAGCATAAGCACAAAAACTGTGAGCCGAGACCATCATGGCATGGGTTTCCGTGGCCCAGCAGCTGCATGCAAGCCACCACTAAGTACAATGAGAAGCATCGGCTGGAGTGGTGTAAACCTCAACGCGTTCCCTGGATTCTGGAGCAGTGGAAACATGTTTTTCTGGGGTTGGCCTGGGTCTCTAGTTCCAGTGAAGGGAAGTCTTAAAACTTCAGTTTACCAAGACATTTTGGACAATTCAGCACTTCCAAGTTTATGGAAACAGTTTGGGAAAGGCCATTTTCTCCTTCAGCGTGAATGCTCCCTAATGAAGGCATGGTTGGATGAGTTTGGTGTGGAAGAACTTGACTGGCCCACACAGAGTCCTGACTTAAACCCAATCCAACATCATTGGGATGAACACAGACGGAGTCAGGCCCTCTCATCCAACATCAGCGCCTGACCTCAGAAATGCTCTTCTGATGAATGGGCAAAAATTCTCACAGACACTCCAAAATTTTGCAGAAAGCCTTCCTAGAAGAGTGGAAGCTGTTAAAGCTACAAAGGAGGCGCCAACTCTGTTTTAGTGTTTATGGATTTAGAATGGGATGTCACAAAAACTCCTGCAGATGTCATGCTTAGGTGGCCCAATACTTTTTTCCACATAGTGTATTTAAGTCTAGTCAGTTATCAGTTTCTGTGTAACAATTTAAGTTGTTGTCCGTAAGTTACCTGGGCTCTGTGGAGCCTCTTGAGTTCCTCCTGCTTGGCTTGTCGTCGTGCAGCTTTCTGGACTCTGCGTGTCAGCTTAGCATTGAGCTCTTCCTCTGTGTAAGTTTTCTGAGTGGAGACAACAAAAACATGAGTCAAGGAAGTCAAATCCACAAAGTCCTAATGAGTGAAGGTGTCTCCATGGAGCTTTGCTGAGGAGGGAAACTGACCAGAACATCTAAGAGGGTGAGAGGCTATCATCTAGCACACTGAAAACTGGCTAAGGATATTTATGATTTTACCACCCATCTACAAGTTATGCTAGCATAAAACACTGTGTAATGCAAACTTCATATGAACTTCACTGCAGGCTCAGTTACAAGCTTTCACAATATGAATGTTCCAAAACAGGTAAAACATGTGAAGAATCAGAGACGTTTGCCCTGTAAGCTGATGTGGATGGACATTAAAGCCAGCATAAATCAGCAGAAAGGAAACCGTACTGAGGGAGGACATGTCAAAAGTTATTCCAGTAGCTGGACTGGAGCAAATACAGTGGCGCAGTGACAGATTAATATAATACCAGTCACACAGGGACAGCCCAGGGTGTCAAGAGATGCAGAGGCATCATGGTGACCAGAAAAGTGAGCACTACTGGAAAAAGTCATGGTTTAATAGAGTGGATATTCAGCAGCGAGCGAGTGAGCGAGCAAGCCAGCGAGCTTTGTGGTGTGACTGCCACATGCATCCAGACAGGACGATTATTAGCTTCAGGCCAGGCCTACACAGGGTGTTATGAAACTGGCACATGTGCAGGAAGACGAAGTGGGGGTGGAGGAGGGTTATCAGGGGGAATGTATGTAATACTACCTTTGTGGCATACGATCTCTTGAACGCCAGTGCGTGAGGGACATAAACAGACTTGGGGAAGACGAAACATAAAAGGGAGGAAACAAACATGATACAGATGATACAATTAAATGGGTTAATGATTATGTTAAATTAAGTAAAAAATAAAACAACAGATGAAAATAGTGAGTAACAATCTAGTTGATACAATCAAATCAGGCAACGTTAATATCACAAACTTAAAAAAAAAAAAAAAAAAAAAAAAAAAAAAAAAAAAAAA
>VUQH01021351.1:4050-21010 GCA_015106775.1 Etroplus canarensis | reverse complement strand
GGGAAAGGGGGGGAAAAAAAACCCCAACCAAAAAAAAAAAAAAAAAAATACAGATACATACATACATACACGTGCATTGTATGTGGACATGGGGAGTAATGAAGAGGAGGGAGCAGAAAAGGAGGAAAGACACAGAGGATGAGGACATCAATGTTTGAGACACTGGAAATACACACGAAACAGTAAATATGAACAACATGAAGTGTCCTAACAAGGTGTTTGGAGTCTTGGACACATTGTAAACACACGTTAAACACAAAGAACCTAAATTTACTTCCAGTATCATAGGAGCAAGAATGCAAAAATAATTTACCTTCACTTGACTCCTCATCTTCTTCATCCTCCTCCTCCTCTTCTTCATCCTCCTCCTCCTCCTCTTCATCTACTTCCCCATCTCTGCTGCCTGTGTCAGCCAAAGCTTCGCCCTCTCCCTCCTCACCGAGGTCACCCCTCAGCTTAGCATGGAGCTCTACTGCCTCTTTCCAGGGAACACCGCCAAGGTCTGACGGGCTGGGAGGTTGTTCCTCCACCTCTACCTCCTCTTGATCTTCCTGCTCATCCTCCTCCTCCATGTCTGACTCTGAGCTACTGTAGAAAACAGATAAGGAGTGTCAGCATTTTGTGTTAGGACAACAAGCAATGTCAGTGATAAGAGATCTACTTTTAGGCGTATTTTTTGTTTAATTCACAGTTAACCTATGGTGGAGAACAGAGAGAGGCTGTAAGATCATCACAATGCAGAGATTCCAAAAACATTTTTTGGATGCAGTTATAATCCTACCTAGAACCCAGGTCAGCATCTGTGGCCTTGTCCAGCACACTGCTGAGGTTGTGCTCTGCCAGTGTTTCCTCAGGCACCTCCTCCAGCTCCTCCTCCCTTTGCAGGGATAGACGGTAGTTCTCTAGCTCAATGCGTTCTGGTGTCCCCTTAAGTCGTTTAGCTAGGCTCGGCTCCTGCAGGCCATTGACCTCAAGTGCTGTGGGGTACAGGATGGAGGAAAGAAAGCAGAGGAAAGAGAACACAGACATGCAACTGAGGATTAGCCAGGTGCAACAGTAAGATGGACAAAACTAAATCTATTATGTTAGAATCTGTGAACCCTGAAGTGATTACCAAAACAATGTATGCGCGAACCTACATCAGTCTCAGCATCAAATCCATCACACATCCAACTAGTGTAACAGTGCATTTTCACAAACATCTGCAGTCAAATCTCTTACTTCCACTTAATCCCATTATACCAAAGTCAACTTGTTTATTAAGGACAAACTGACAAGGACACACCAATTTAAGAACTAATGCTGAATTTATTATAGATTATTTGATTCCTACAACAAATAATATCAACAAACACAAATAAGTTTCACAGTCTAATATAGTTCCATTATACTATAGTTAAATGTACAAGGTTGGTGCCTTGCCTTATTCCCATCCTGAGAAGCAAACCTTAAAACTGTATTTTTTGACAAAATTTCCTCTGGTATAGGCTAATGAGAGTTAAATGGATCAAACTGAGTTTTTTGGTTGTTGTAGAATTGTACTACACCCGTCATCCTGACACTCATTTAAGCACAGATGAATTCCAATTAGGGAAAAATGACCGATACTGCTTTAAGCCAAGGCTTTCCATCGGAAGTCCCATGGCCTCATAAAATGTGATACATTGAATGTGTGATATTTGATACTGTATCATATGCTTATTTTCTATAGATGAGTGAGATGAAAGTAATTTGCCTTTTCAAGAAAGAAAGAAAGAAAGAAAGAACGAACAAAAGATCCCTGATAAGAAACCAATCAGTTTATAATATTTATAATAAAACCAACCCCAAATTGAAATGGCTAAAGCGACCCATGAAGTAACAAAAGGCAGTTCTGTTGAATACATATTTATACTTCAAAGCATTTTAAATAACAAACATCATTAAATACATAAAATATTCTGCAAAGTGGCTACATTTTTATATTATAATCTCAATGAATAAGATTTTCCTCAAAAATCACATTTGAATTACTTCAGCTGATTACTGTCATCTAGGGTTAGATTTCTATCAGCAACTGATTTCTTTTGTTGTTTTACTTTGCTATTTTAGGGGTCTCCTTGAGAACTCACACATAACATGGGGCCTCCTTCCCTTTTGTTATTGTGGTTAACTAAAGTGGAGCACTGTACACAGTTCCTTTTAATGTATGGTGCAGCATACTTATGTGTTGAAAAGATTCCATCCAGCCACCGTCAGTCCAATAACCACCGATTGCCAACGTATTTGTGGAGGTGTCTGTGCAGCAAACCCGCAGACATTTAATGGAAATAGAAAGTTCTGCAATACTTTGTTACGTTCGAGTACTTTACATTGACCATATAATGCCATGTCACTACTAATATATTGGCAATGGCTGGTTGTTGGACTGATGGCGACCAAGTGGAATGTTCTGACATCATTAACATCAACCCTGCAGTCTATACCGATTTCATCTGTCAAATGTGATGCAATTTTGATATTTCAGCACATACAGTGATGTGTATCGATACAAGAATTTTTAAAAATATCATAATAATGTAACATTAATAATTTATGTGATTGTAGCAAGATTATAGTATTTAATTAAGTCCTGTATTTTAATTTTTAATACTACACTTGCCACATTGCAGCAGGCCTACACTTTACTTATTAAAGTTTCAAATATTAATTTTCTGCAAAGCTTACCAGCTTACCCATTTCAGCTCTCTCTAGTTTAATCCATGAATTTATTCAGCTACAATATGCAAAGCAATTACTGCAGAAAAGATGTACTACACTGAGCAAATACAAGTGACTCTTAGCGGGAATCCGCTGGGTGTGAAAGGCTGAGGGATGCAGGAGGACAGGGCAGCTGAGAAGGTTTGACAGAGAAGTAAAGAAAAAAAGAGATCCAGTCGCAGGCACTAATTCAAGCACTAGTAAAGCTCTCAGTTTTAAGATGCTCTATCGGAAGGGGAAAGGTAAAGCTCACAAAAGCACTGATACAGGCACTTCATCACATTATGGTGAGTTTAAGTAAGAGGAATACTACAGGTGCAAAACAACTTACAGAGAGAAAGAAACACATCAAAGAGCAGGCATTAAAACAAACACGTCACACAGGAGGAGGTTGAGCTAAAATAGAGCACTCACAGGCCACTAAAGGTTACAATCACAAAATAAAGCTTGGCTCTTCATTAAAAACAGGCAGTGTCTCGATAAATAATTGACTTAGCATATGGAGTATGAATGCATTGCTTTACAAATTTTAACTGTTATTTTTAGCTAAGAAAGCTGCCAGATCTCACATTAAAACCAGAACAGGAATGTGCAGAGAAGAGCTATACAAAGGGTTAATGGTGCTGCCTGAAGAGCTGACCAGAAGGATTTCTGAACAGCTCTCTTTAATATCCAAGCCAAGAAACAAATAGGTCTAAGATGCACCATTCACTTCTAAAAATATGTTGCCAGATTACTGTTTGACTCCCTCTGCCAATCACAAGTCATAAAATTGCTGCCAACAGAAACAGAAAGAATGCTGCATCTTCAGGAAATAAATCAGTCACTGGGATAGAGACTCACAATATTTACATGACCAGTTTGTTGGTTTGGTCTGTCAGTAAAATCTAAATCTATGCATCCTACTGACATTAGTTGGCAAAGAGTAAAAGGAAGAAAAGGAGAGGAAAAAAGAAGGGACACAAGAGTCATGCTAGAGGAGGTTGAGCAGGACATTGATGGTGAAACAGCAGAAGAGGTAGATGCAGTAGGTGAACAGGAAGGGAGAATCTAGGGGGTTGTGTGCCACCTGGTGGCAGGTCCAGGAGAGAGTGCGGCGGAGGGTGCGCAGCTGGACTCCGACACCCATGGCCAGACGGCAGGGCGCAGCTGCCACAGCTAGAGAGGAAAGTCTGGTACCTGAGGGTTGGAGTTCAGCCGACGGGGCAGCTGCAGCCATCGCCCTTCCTGGGGCATCTACGGTCGTAGTAGGTGTTTGGGGCGTCTGATTCTCCTGCAAATGTGAAAATACAAATTATTTCAATCACAACTGAGCTTTATGGCTCTCAAAACACAACAAGGACTGGTGAAAGCACTCTGCTTCCAGCGTGTCATTCTAATGCCAACATGCAAACACTGGTTAGAAGGTAAAACCAACAATGAAGTTCTCATTTTCCTGCCAATCCTGATTTGCCCCAGGATTTACTCCAGTAAGTAAAAGCAGGTACCTTAACTGTGATTGGAGCCAGAGAGGGAGCAGGCCTCTTCCTCTGAGCATAACCAGAGAGGCGATAACAGTAGTGGGGCTTGCAGTAAAATTTTCCTGCAGAAGACACAGAGCACATAAGCAAATAAAATCAGTGCACAAATAAATACATACAGTACAGTGTATATTCAGAGTCCATAGTCTCATATCTGCTTTGTAGAGAAAAACAATTCCTTTCTGTCTCAAGTGCTTTCAGAAAATCAGTGGGTTTGTTCCCACAGTTGACTGTGAGAAACGGCTACTTTGTGTCTTAGAACAATCTTTTGCCTGTCCTTGAGCACAATAGACACCTCCCAGCGAGGAAAAATATGTAATCATAAGACTGCACTCAGCCTGGGGGGTGGGGGACACTGCAGTAATGTCTTACAGATGATGGCTACACATTTAAAGCCAACAGCTTTCAAAATGTAAATCAGACTCATCCACTGTAGCGACCCCTTGGGGAAATACAAGAGAGCAGCTGAAGGTGCTTTCTGATGTGACTTCTTTTGTGTTTTGCAATGAAGCCTGATGAAAATTGCTCAGCTCATCTGTCTGTGTGCATGGAAGGAGTAAGAGGCTGCAGTTTGATAATGCCACAGGGGGGCAGCAAACCTGCACATATTCATGCACCATTTCTAGATTATATTTATTCTATATGCACTGGAATGTAGACTCATCTATGCTGTTTGCACTCTAATCATCATATCATAATCAAGATAATTTCAGTCTATTTCAAACACAGCTGATGATTACAAACTCCCACACAGATTGAAATATAAACATATGAATTAGCGAAACAATTTCTGAAGCTTACCATCCTCCACATCAAAGGCATAAGAGGACAGACGTAGTGTTGTTCCACAGTAGTCACACTTGAAGCAGCTGCGATGGAAGAACTTCCCCTCGGCACTCAGCCTCTCCATCACGTACACACGCTTTCGGCAGAAGAAGCAAACATCGCTGCCTCCAATGTTGACAGGGAACTCCTTTCTGAGAGAGCCCTGCAAGGGAAAAAAGTACTGAATCAATCTTTAGTTAAGTATGAAGAGAAACATTTGGGTGAGGAGAAAGGAGGGGAAAAAAAAGAAGTTATTTTCAAGCCAGAAGCTTACATCAGGCCACTACAGATGTGTGCCGGATATTGACGTTATTTATGAGCTAATGATACCAAAACACAGCAAGTCAAAAGTATCAGATGAGAGTTGCTCGCGATTGATCTACAACAAGTAGCAGTGCAAATTACAGGGATTTGTTTAGGAAACACACTGTGCAGCTAAGGAGAAGATGGAAGTTAAACTGTGGCAGAAGGAGCACCTCAAACACAAAGCACTGTACAAAACCACACTCTGTCAAGTGATGCTGTGATTTGTGTAGCCACATGCCTTCTACTCTACAGGCAGAATGCTTACCGAATCCCTTTTTTCAGGTACATGTGTGGGCTTGGGGACTTCCTGAGACTGAAGCTGATTGGCTATCTGCTCAGCCAATGAGCTAACGCCCCCTGTGTACATCCTTACATAGTGCTACCAACAACATTGGGGGGGAAGAAAAAGAGGACAGGTGCATACACATTAAAAAAAAATAACATGAAAAACAGAAAGAAGAGGTGTGCGTGTCTGCGGGTGTGTAAAAGGACTAAAACACAAGGTAAGCAACAGTGTTTAGCAGGGAATTTAGACAAGACAAAAGCAATCTTTGCACACTCGACTGATCAAGTGTTTAGATGTGCTGGAGGCCCCACCAAATACGTTACCAAGCAAACATGATTCATAAAAACAACCTCAAAGCTGAAAAAAATAACTTCTGCTCTCAGTCATGCACATTATTATTTAGTAAGTTTCACAGTGGGTTTACTTGCCAAGAGCATTATTGGATTTAGGACTTCAGAAAAAGAGATTAACTATCACGGTGTTTAGACAACTGTTGATGGAGATTACTTTAAAGTGCTTCCACAACTCATGTAAATGAGTCATGCAATATTTATTCACATGCACACAGAAACACACTCATGCTGCACTGTATCACCTATCAAACTATAAATATAGACATTAAAAAGCTGAAAAAAATCTGTCAAACTGGTTTGCTATTACTCAAATTCAGCAAGCATTTGGCATATGAAAGCATCTTGGTTTTTAATCCTGAATTAATCTACACCGGGATTAGATTTCAATCTATGAAACCTACTAAAGCTTTGATGGGCAAAGAATTTAGGTCAACTGTTGTATGAGGCAAAACTAAGCCATGAAAACTATTACTATGGATGAGATTTGAACACATTTGCAGCACTGCATTGCTAAATTGAAAATCGGAATAAGTGGGAACTATGCTTGTCAACATGGGAATTACACATGAGATTTTTGCTGCCAAGCTGCTCTTACAACTACTAGGGACAAATAACCGTGGGAATTACAAATGAGTTCAAACAGGCTCTGCTAAGATTGCTTTGATATCTGTTCAGATACAGAGACAGATTACCCACCCGCTTACTAATCATAGGAAACACAGTAAACAAACAAGTTCATTCACATTTCTCAGCAAGAAGCCAGGCTTTAAATTAAGTCTCAGGTGAGTTAAGCAACTTGTGCAAGTCAGTGAAGTGATGCATCTTCTTTAAAGATCAAGTGCAGCAGTGTCAGCATCATGACACTCCTTCCCTTCCAGGCATGAAATGGCTACCTGTCTCAAGGTGTCAGAGGTAGTAGTGGGAGAATCAGGGGGACTGTTGGCTCTGGCCAGGTGCCACTGCTCCATAAAAAAACGTGAGGGTTTTTTCTTAGGCTCCACCAAAGAGGGAGAGAGGAGAGTTATTAGCAGTAAAATAACAGAAAGAGACATCTAATCCAAATGTCTAACAGAACATATTTTGGTACTATTTAGTCATTATTAGATAATATTTTGTAGTAGGAATAGCCTGTCAGAGAACTTCATTCCCTCTGATGTTCTTTCCAGTTCTGCACTGTGCAAAAGTCTTAAGACCACTTTTTAAAAAATTACAAGAAAGTCTGACTCCTTGGAAGAAAAATGTAAAGAAATGAGGGGTGGCTAGGGCAATAGTCAACCAAGATTTCTAAAGCACTTTTAAAGTTTTTCTTTGGACAATGGCTACTTTTTCCACTCATTTTCAGTCAGCTTTTGTGCCTGATGATCGATAGATTCATATCTCAGCATGGTGTGCAGTCAGTGTGCCCTAACAAATTTGAGGAAACTGAACAAGTGGAGGAGAAAAGAAGAAGTGGCAGGCCTAAGACAAACTGTCTACAGCAGATGAACAGTATTCGAAAGGCATGTCCTTAAGAAACAAGAGAAAATTCAGCAAAGACCTGACACAGGACCTGCGAAACTTCAGTTGACACATCTAATATTCGCTAAAGCCTCCTCAGAAATGGTCTCAGCTGAAGGGTGGTTGTCATGAAGCCATTCTTAAAGAAGGGAAACAGGGAGAAATGGCTGAGTTATACCAAATTACTCAAGAACTGGACTGAAAATCAGCAACAACAGGTCTTACGAAGTGATGAATCCAAAATTGAAAATTTAAGCTACTGGAGTTGGAGAGTTTGTTAAAATTGATGGAATTATGAACACAGGAAAGTAATGTCAGGTTTTGATCCAACATGTAGTACCATCTAGAAAGCGTGTGATTGGCAACAGCTTCACTTTTCAACCTAACAATGATCTTGAACACACTGCCAATGCAGTACAAGCCTACCTGGATAGAAAAACACAATGATGAACACTGTCAGGTGTTAACTGGCCTTCCAGAGCCTGGACATGAATATTATTGAAGCAGTGTGGGATCATCTTGACAGAGAATGGAACAAAAGGCAGCCAACATCCAAAGAAGAGCTTTGGAATTTCCTTCAAGAAGCCTGGAGACCTATTCGCGAAGACTACTAAACGAAATGACAAGAAAACCTGCCTAACAGGGGTCAGGCTGTGTTGAAGAATAAAAGTGGTCACACCAAATACTGACTTTCAACCTTGTTAGAACTGTACAAACTGTTTCACCTTATGTGCTGCATTTCTATTTATCTTTGCATGTTTCGCTAAATCCTGGCAAAATATAAAGAAATGAGAGGTGGCTCAATACTTTTGCACAGTACTGCAGGTGACACCACAAAAGGCAAGTGACCAGAATTGTTTCTTTTTCAACATGTATAAATATGTAGACTTATCAGCATCTATCTGTGTTAATAGGTTAGCGTCACCTGTGGTCCGACTGGCTTGCCCTCAAATTGCGAGGCAAGCTGCTCTGCCCTCTCCTGAATACTAAGCACATATAAGGGCATTTGGCCACCAGAGTCCAGAGGCTTTGCTGGCTCCTGCAGAGAAATCACCAAAGACATGTATGAAGAGGAAAAAGTAGATTACACCGTCACTAAATATGTAATCTCCTTTCAAAAAAAGCTTGTCACTGTGGCCAAGTCCATAGACTGTTTGCCACTGCTGTCAAGTTCCAGCTGACAGCCTTTAATTTATGCAGTATCGTGAGCCTGAGTAAATAGCCTATGAAAACAACTCCCTGCAGTTAGTAAGTGTATCTAGCACAAAGACCATGAAAGGAAAAAAGAAATCAAAAATAAATAAATCAAGCAAGCCTTTAATTGTGTTCTTAGTAGTAAACCTTTTCTATGTTGTTTCGTTGCATAGTACAATGTGAGTCTCATTCCACAGCACCACAAAAAACCCTAACCTTTCTGGGAGAGTCAAGAGATGAGAGTGGTGACCCAGGAGCCCCAGTCAGGCCTCGGGAAAAGTACCACTGCTCTAAAAAGAAACGTGACGGCTTTTTCTTAGGCTTCAGGGAAGGAGAGGAACAGTTGAAAGGGAGAATTAGCCTTGCATACAAATAGCATGCTTTTACATGTAGACGCAGGCTAAAAAATAAGTTAAATAAAACATAATGACATGACACCAGAAACCTTGTTCTCACACTTTTTCATGCACAGTGTTCACCTTTGGGGGCTTATCAGGTTTGCCCTTAAACTTGGAGATTAAGCGGTCAGCCCTCTCCTGTATACCAGGTATGTGAATGGATCCTGGGTCAGTTAGGTGCAGTGGCGTCCACTCCTGCCAAGGGAGTTCTGTTGAGACTTGATGATGATTTGTTTTTGTGGAGCCAGTGCCTGATACTTTTAACATTATGCTTTCATTCACTTTATTGCAGCTTTTTTACAGATACTCCAACCTCCAAACTCCAATCTCAGTAACCACATAAATTACTTATTTACTATACCCCATGTGTCAGAGGCCTCTCGTAGTATTCAAGTTCCTCTTCTTCTGGACTTTTGCATTCGTGCTTAAAGGCAGAAATGAGCAGACAGTCATACTGTGTTAACGCTTAATTTTGCACTGAGGACAAAGATACCGGTGCGAAAAGCAGTTGCCAACTATCATTTAAAGAATAGCTTGTTATGTAGGCTCCCTGACAATGCTTGACAATGAGTTAAAACAAGCCCAGGCCTCCTGAGGCTATATGTTTACAAGCCATCACACCCCAACAACATATACCAGTCAGCATGAAAACAAGCTGCTACTCTGATAATAACATACACTACCCACTCACAAGGGAAGTAAACAAGACTGAACCCCAGGAGGAGGTTGTCTTGGGGAAATGCAGCATTTTGTTTTCATCTTTGCTACATACTACAGAGGGCAGATCAGAGGTACAGCAGACATAATTAGGGAGAGTTTTGGAGAAGAAAGAAGCAAGAGTGGGAGAATCAGGGGACACTATATGGGTCGACCGTGGATTTCTGGCTGGAGATAGAATGACACAAAAAGACAGACAGCAGACTGTGTGTCACCTCTGAGTGAAGAGAGAGCGAGGAAGTGGAGGAGGAAGAAGGGAGCAGAATGGTTTTCTTTGGGCAGCTCCGAGAGCCCGAGATGTACAGCTGGTCTGCAACACTTCTGGCCTTGAGAGATGAAGGACAGGAACAACGAAATCAGCAGAAGATGATGAGGATTAACAAAATGTTATGAGCTACTGCTAAAAGTAAATATGGTCTGTACTCCCACTTATTAGAACTTATAATGCAATGCTTTACAAATCCTTTAATACCAAGAGGGGAAGTTGCATCTCAAAGTACTAGTGTATACACAAGAATTAGCAATCTGCTTAATTAATACAATTAGTGTGGTTCCATTTAAATTGGTTAGGGTTACTCACAATATAACCACACATCCACACACACACACACACACACACACACACACAGAGTAAAGACTACCCACAATGTCCATATGGCAAAAAAAACACTAGGAATATGCAATGGTATATAATTAATCTTAAAACAAAGATTGTTATAGAAAGTAGACATAGGAGTGACTTTTTGAAAAAATTTTACTCCAAACACACTCCATAGCGAAGCAGCCAGGATTATCAAGATTATTTCCAGTCTTTCCAATCGACTTTCAGCTAATTTACTAAGCAGCTGGGGACTTGATGCGCACTGAGTGGGAATTTTAAAACAGCAGTGAATAAAATCCCCTTAAATAGGAAAGTTTGAGGCCTTAAATCAGTGTCTGTAATGTGAATGCCTAATCTAGCGAAAAGACAAGAAAAAGACAACTTTTAAAGCATCAGCAAGCAGAAAATGGCACTGGCAGTTAATGAACAGTGAGTCAAGCCAGCTGACTATATGGGTACAGCTCCTCTATGCCATCTAGTGCTATGTTATCAACTCCCATAATGAGGGCAATGGACAACAGGAACCTTGAAATGGCGCTGGTAAGATCACTGAACATTATAGTAGCCACAGGGATGATCGAACAACTCTTTGCCAGTAAATATGCTGTCTTTATGTGATCACGTAAAACCCTCATAATAACAGAGATAGCGCTACATTTTTTGTGTGTTTAAATCCTGTATTATTCAAGGATTGCACAACCAGGAGTGGCATGAGACAATAAGAGCCATTACTTTAGCTGGCCAGGAAAAAATTTAATACAGACATCAACATAAACCCCTGCTACATCTGATATGACAAAATCTGAAAATCACTGACGTAGTAGCTCATCCTGATCACAATCAGTGATGAGTTTTACTGTCACTGGTTGGCTGTACTGCATAAACTAATAAGAATTAAAGTCCACTGAGAAGTCAAGAAGGCTCGCAAACAGTTCAGGATAACAGTTGTAGTTCTAGCCCTAACCTAGCTTTACACAGCATTATACCATAAAAAAAAAAATCTAATGACCGAGGGCAGACAGAAAACTGCAAAAACTCATTCTTCTTCTGAAAATGGAAAAGTGCCTATAAAACACAAATGTGACGTTAAAATTGAGCACAATTTGGGTGAAGACCCATTAGGTGATCATTGTGTACAAGTTTCCTGAAAATCTGACCACTGCTTCAGGAGGAGTCGTGATTTTTGTGAATTGTGAACAGACGTATGACAGACGCCTTGCCATGGCATTAGCTCACTGGCCCTTCAGCTGGATGAGCATCATTGGGTGGGCTGTCAATGGTCTTTTAAACTGAAATTCAGTATGGAAAAAATATAGCTTTCTATGCTCCTCATCTTCAAAGAGGTCACAACATTAGCTCTTATTCTCGCACAGTACTAACAAAAAAGAAGTATACTTCAAGTTCATGATGTTAGGTAATCATAGGTAAATCTTATGTAAACTTATTACTTTATGTGTTAAGAACACTAATATCAATGAACTAGCAGTATACAGTACTTGTAAGTGTAGTATTATTTATTAGAACTATACTGGCTCACTTTTTAGTTTAAAAAAAGCAATTTATTCTGATTAGTTTGACTCTTGTAGTACAATTTTTAGCTTACAAAAGTATACTTCAAAGTATACTGCAAATTTACCTATATAAACTATTTAGTTGACTAAGTAAAAACAGCCCACTTAATTAGTATATGGAAGCATATTAACTATAAAGTGCAGATAATAAGGATAGTTTAGAGTGTAGAGTGAGCTGCATCTATACACAATTGTGTTTGTCCATCTGTGCCACAAAATTAGTATTCACTGGTAAAATACTAAATAAACTACTCTTTCAAACTAATTTAACCCTAGTACTGCAGGACCTCAATATACTGATATCCCAGACAAGTTTCGTGTACTGCCGGTCGTCTATATATTGATCACTTCCAGTGTTTTCATTCACTGCCGGTCGTCTAGCAGGTCATATAGCTGGGAGTACTAAGGTTAAAGCAAACAAATTTTTGTAAGGGAAACCATGTTCATGTTTCTTTTTGCGCCTGTACTTGTACACAAATCATGCAGGGTAAATTCTTACTTAATCACCAAGTAAAACTTGTGTGTTGAGTTGTGTAGAAATAATCTACCAAGGAAAATACTCAAATTAAGTTGAAACAGGAAAGAGGCTATGCTTATGCATAAAGCTTAGGGGACGGCTTACAAAGTTTTATTGTCATTAAAGCGTCTTAACGCAGCCAATATTTTACTGGTTCTCTGTGGATGTTTTCTTACTTTTACTGCATTATGTCTTTCTTCGTGAGACTACATCCGCTTCCATTTGCTTCTAGATCAGAATACCAATTTATTTAAGAAAGAGGAGGGAGGTGTGCTACATATCTAAAACTATCCATGACTAACCAGCTAACCATACCTGTTCCCCTCTGCTGGGCAGTGTCTGACACTTGACCATTTCTTTATAGCGAATGCTCAGCTTCTCCTGCTGCTGTGTACGTCTCTGTACCAGAACAGGAAAAGCAAGGATGACTGTGAATGTACTTTTCTGTATCCCTCTCTCTCACTCAGACACAAACACACATGCACACAAAGCTGCACACCTATCCAACTGGGAAGTTAAACAATCACACAGTTTTGTAAATTAGCTACTGAGTTAATTCCACAAAATCTCACATCAAATGTAAAGTTTGCTTACTACAAAGGGGGCTCAGGCTAGAACAGGTCAACACACAGCATCTTTCCCCACACTGAGACACCACAGGGACATATGGTTAGATGATCAGTTTAGTTGTTAGTCTCTACAGGGCTAAAATTTACCTTTCTCCATGCTGGGACAGGTGCCAGGCGCACTGGCTCTTTCACAAGGGTTTGTGGTGGGGAAGGGGGCAAAAGGCAGTCCAGATTGGGCAGAGAGTCCCCCTTTGTAGTCAGGTAAAGATGAGCGACAGCGAGCATGGCCGATTAGAAGGCCAGAATAACCACGCAAGGGACCATGAAATGGTCCACGACGGAGTCAGAAAACAAGGAGAGAACAACAGAAAGAAGGAAGTGAATTGTGTATGGTGTATGAGTGGAGTCACAGCAGCTGGAAAATATGTCTTAAAAAAATAAGGAAATGATAAGGAGTCATAAGAGGGTCATGCAGGGTGGCGTAGGGTGACATTTATAGAAATAATGCACAGTAAATGTCTGCAGATTGTAAATCAATAGATTGAAATGGGGCAAACTGTTAAGTCCTTATAAATCTTCAGGTTTGCCTCAAAAAAATTATTACTTGCATAAAAAACTTTTAGTACCTTATCTGCAATAACCTTCAACAACACAAGCCAGAAGTAGCTTTTCCAAAACATGCAGTTACCAGACAAAAGCTGAGAATTGTCTTTCCATCAGCAATACTGTCGAGCATTTCAATAGCCCACTCCTCCCTCCCACTGCTCTGTTAGTCCTCAGTACAAGAAATCCAGACCACTGCGACCCAGTTCACCCAAGCCCTCCAAGCCCAGTCAGCACTGTGAGGCCGCCCACACGTCTCAGGAACAATACAGAGCCTGACCAGCATTAACATTCAGGACCTCAGCTTATTAAAACAGTGAACTACAGCTTGTCCATCATGAGGCCCTGTCACAAAGCATGACGTGTACATGTTCATCAGAATATTCATTGTAAGAAATAACAAACCACTGTTAGTGTGCAAATATGACCTGAACTACTAAAATAGCCTGTTGCTTAATCTTTATTTCCGCCACCCACAAGCTGTAAAACCACAAAATGAATCCTCCAGTTTTTTCCATACCTGTCGTTTGAGCCCTGAAGGCTGGGTGGGAGCATTCTCCTCAAACTTAGCGAGCAGCTGGGTAGCCATGACCTTCACTTTGTTGTGGTTCCCCACTGCAGCAGAGTCCATCTTTCTCTCTGACAGGATAGCAGGAACAGATGGCCTGTCATCACGACCGGCCCTGGATACCTCTTCCTGTAGGAAAGTAGCACAAAAAAAACAGTAAATTTTCTTGCCAGTTCCCGTGAGTCTAGAGGGATTAATTAGTTGGTTCTGGCTGGCTAGACTGCTCTAGATAGCAATCACAAGCATCTGAGATGCTCTGCTTGTCAGAACTACTCACATCTTCAGACTGGCTGGTTTTCCTCCGCTTCCCCAAACCATCTAAATCCTTCTCTTTTTTGTCCTGTTGAAGAGAAGTCATGTGCCATTTTCCCTTGCAGCAAAACAATGACATGATAAGGTGCTGATTCTGATGATTCAAGAAATTGCAAGATGTGCTATGTGGTGGTTTTTCCAGACACTGACCTTGGGGTTTCTTTTTCTGGAGATTGCTATGCTCTGACCCAGCTTGCTAAGGAAGGAGATGGGAGACTTTGTGCTGGCAATCAATGCAGCCTTTTCTTCTGGACTCAAGTTGTGGTTATCTGAACATTTATCCATAGAAAAGAAATAATATTAACAGAAAAAAGCAGTTTCGAGTTCTTTCAGGATTATAAATAAATAGTTCTGTCTTCACAGCTTTGTTTTTTTTTTTTTTTTAGAAAAAGACCACTCAGGGATTACAGATCACCAAAACACCTCCTGAAACAAGATTACCAAACAAAAACTCCCTGCTGTAGTCCAATCTCTCACCTCCAGGTGGCACTGTGTCCTTAAACATCTCATAAAACTGGCTGAGGTACATGACCATAGAGAGTTTGTCTGGCTCCACCACAGAGGACATCTCCTTGCCCGTCATGCATGGTGAGATGCCAAATTCTCTCTCTGCCACGTCAAAACCCAACTGGTTGTTCTTCTCCTGGTCTCGTTCATCCAGAGAATCAAAGTCACTGAGACAGAGACAGAAGTAGTGAATGCAATGCCAAGAACAAGGGGCAAATTAGCAACGGCTAATTATAAGCAGTAAGAATTTGTCTCAATAATCCTAATCTGTGCTGTTCCAGGAAATGTATCACACCTAAAGGGGATTTCACTGACTGATATACTGTTTGAAATACAAGAATGTATAGCACCAAATATGCTAGAGTTTGTATTAATTCACAAATTTTAAAAGTCCAATTAATGTCAGTCATCAGTCAGAATACTTTATTAATTCCATGGGGTAAATTGCTTACATTACAGACACGCCATATTATATATATAAAATATAGAAAATAAAGATAAAAGAAGACAAAAATATACAAATTCTATATGAAAGAAAGTTCAATGCGTAGCATAGGTGGTCCAAAGTTCAACAATACTGTTTACAGTATATACACAATATAGCAATAGGAAATAGTCCAGGTTATAGGAGAGGAGCTATAACACTTGATGGCCACAGATAGGAATGATTTCCTGTGGCATTCAGTGGTGCATTGAGGTGGGGTGAGTCTATTGTTGAACATGCTCTTGTGCCTATTCAGCACGTCATGAATCAGAATACTTTGTTAATCCCAGGGGTGGGGATTGCATTGTTGTTAAGATAGGATATATACTTAATTGATCCCCTAATGGAGAAATTGCAACCAAATGCCACTTATGTTGTTATATACATACACTTTTTGTCAAACATGCAGTTCTGAATAACAAACACATACAGAACTAGTGACATGCAGTGGTGAAAAGTGAGAGAAACAAGACAGCCCATCACAGGCACCAAGAGTCACTGTTGGGGGTTTGGTGCCTTGCTCAGAGGCACCACGGTGGGGTGAACCAGCTCCTCAGGCCTCTGGTGTGCCTGCATCTGTAAATCCCTGGTAGGTCCTGAATTTCTGGTCTCCAACCTCCACAGGCAAGATTCGAACCAGTGCCGCTCAGCAGCCGCTGGTTCCTAACTTTTCAGCATCAGACTAAGCCACTGCCGCCCCCAGTGACTTATTTGAGTCGCACAATTACAGCTGTTTATAGAGCGTTGGTAAAGAACACTGCAATAAATTATTTGGAGCATTTTTAAGTACCACCCATATTCGTTAGTTGAGCGGCACAGTGGAACAGCGGTTAGCACTGTTGCCTCTCAGCAAGAAGCTCCTGGGTTCAAATTTGCAGGCCAGCCACAATGTGGAGTTTGCATGTTCTCCCTGTGCCTGTGTGGGTTCTCTCTGGGTACTCAAGCTCCCTCGCCCAGTCCAAATACATGCAGGGTTAGGTTAACTGGTAATTCTAAATTGGCCATAAGTTTGAATGTAAGGGTGAATGGTTGTCTGTCTCTAAGTGTTAGCCCTGCAATAGACTGGTGGCCTGTCCAGGGTGAACCCTGCCTCTTGCACTGCGATAGCTGGTATAGGCTCCAGCCCCCTGCGACTCTGAATTGGATAAACGAAAGAACATGGATGGATGGCATTTTTTAAATCTAGAATTTACTCTTATTTTATCTCTGTCCTCCATCAACTGTTGAGAAAAAGTATCTGGTTTTAATGCTGCTAAATCATCCACAATGTTCTCCAGCTAGCAAAAGCTGTTAGTGGCTGTAAACAACAATGCAAGAATGGTAAGACAGCCAAAACAAAACAGCAAGGCTGTGGGCTGTAAAAAAAAAAAAAAAAAAAAAAAAGTCTTTAAGC
>VUQH01021342.1:5850-36407 GCA_015106775.1 Etroplus canarensis | reverse complement strand
CCGCTGATAATGGTTTACTACAAATATGTTAATTCTTTTGCTATTGAAGTACTATGACTTTTCTCAAAAAAATCAAATAGCATGCCTGATTTAAACTGGGCCATCACCCAGTTGTAGAAGGTAATGACCTTATACAACTTAGACTGCTTACAGCACGGTGACAGTTTTTAGATTGTTTCCTGCAAGGCCTGTTTGGACCAAGTGGATTTTTGCATCTGTGATTTCAGAATGAGAATCACAATCAGAATACTTTATTAATCCCATGGGGGAAATTGCATTTTGTTACAGATACTCAGTTAAATATACATTAAAAAAAATTAACATTAAGATATATTAACATGTATGTATAAAATGCAATATGTAACATAAATGTACCTTTGGCTGCTCCCTTGTATTCTCCCCAAGGGGTTGACTAATCTGCATTGGTAATTTGGCAGAGGTTTTATGCCAGATGCCCTTCCTGACTCAAATCTTCATGGGGAGACTGGCATGTGTCTCCACCTGGAATTGAACCAGAGTCCTTTTGCTTGTCAGGCAAATGCGTAAACCACTACACTAACATGTAACATAAATAATACTAGTTGTTTATGTCACATGTTACAAAGTTAAAGTTATTTGAATTTTTTATTACCTCAAACTTGCAAACAGTGACTTCAACATTGATATCATTTATCTGTTATGCCCTGAGACACCTGAGCATTTGGTAGAAATGAACTTAACTGTGCAGCATGCCATCATGCCGTTGTGCCACACTTTTTTAGAACAAACCAACATAATTGTTGCTCACCATCTGGCCTGCTGGCTTTCTGTCATCTAAAACCAACAGATGCACTGGAAGCAGTGCAGCCCTGACCAAGGAGACTACCTAGAAAGTGAGGTCAGCCAAATTTAAATAAGTTATGGTTCTTCTTTTTTTAATGTGGAAACAAAAAGAAGTCTTTAGATCGTCCCTCTTGTGTTGGTAAGTTGAGTGCTGAATGATGCTTTATGAACTATGAGAGGTCACTGGGTTTTTACAGCAGTGCAATGATGCTCATTACATACCTCTGTGGTTATAATCTGATGAATGTCTTCAGAGCATAGTCATAACCAGGGATAAGACTAGTTGCTGTGACACTGCCATTGTCTGTAATGCCCTATTTTGTGGCTGGGGTGCTAAGTGGTACAGCAATGAGGGACACATGAAGATACACTGGCAGTGCCTTTATGTGGCGGGTACTAGTTTTGTTTTTTGATTATGTAACATGATTTTGTTTATTCCTTCTCTCATCGTGTGTTTTTCTTGCTGCCTCTTTTTGTGCCTGTTTTAACTGTTTGGGTTTGGTTCTCCATGGGCGGTGCTGTGTCCCCAGTGGTGGCGTGTATGTTCTCTCTGCCTCACTAGTGCCCACATTAGAAAGAGACAAAAAAAAAATCCCTACCACTGAACCCACCCAGAACCTTTCTGGCTCAGATTCATTTTCCCCTCAGTGACTTACTTTAATTCAGGGCCCACAGAAAACTCACAGTCGAGTAATAATTGAGAGCTTGAGCTTGTAATTCAAAGATAAGAATAGTACAGCAATATCACCTCAAGGTAGAATGATTGACATGTTTAAACAACAATATATCATTCAAAAGAATTCTCATTAAATGTATTTGGCACAGTGTCGTTAGCACTGAAGGAAAAGAATCTTCCTGGCTGTGTTTGATGGTGTATATCCCCCAGGACCAAGCCTGTAAGAACTTCTTGTCTAGATACTCCTCACTTTAATGTGTAAAATGTTTATGGCAGATGCTCCAGTAAAAGTCCAGTGCCATCAACTTATCCTCCTTTTCCCCATAGACAAATCTCAGAACCAGTTTGTGTAGAAAGAGCTCAAATCCTTGACCTGCCCCTTTCTTGTGACCTCTCCCAGTGGAGTGGAGAGTCGTAATCTGAACAGTCCACCCCTTACAGACACAGTCAAGTCCCCTCTGTTGTGCTATTATCAGCTGAGTGTTATTACCCCTCTTTGCACAGGAAAATATGCCTTGATTTCCATCGACCCATGCCTGAATCAATGCTTTTAAAAATCTTAGACACCTTTTACTTAAGAGCAAAAGCATGCATTTTATGTTTTGACATGGTCATATTGATTCGTGGAAACCAGTGTGTTAGGGGTGGTGATGGTGGTGGTGGGGTGACCTTTCTCTCTCGTTCTTTCGCTCCTCCAATCTTCACGCTTCTTTCTTTTGCACTCTCAGTCACTGCCAGTGTCTGGTAACGCTGCCATCCTTAATGGCTTTTCTGTGCTCCATCCACACCCCTCCTATCCCCTTGCAGCCCTCACCCCCATCTCTTTCTCCCCCTCTAACTCTCCTCTCTCTGGAGCCCCGCTTACTCTGTGCATTTTTCCCCCACTAATCAATACTCAGTGCTCCCCCCTGTCCACACCCCACGTCACTCACATTTGGCCCGCTGATAAATTATGGATGGGGGCCTCTCACATCACATCTAAAATTTCTATTGTGTTTGTCAATGGATGATCGATACTTCACCTCGCCGAATCCTCAAAGCTGTCCACGCTTCTACTCTCTGTCCACTTTCATTCCACTACCATTTTTTGTTTGTTTATGATTTTGGTTTGCTGGAAGTGCTTCTAGTGCTGGAGTCTCAAGGGCTGTAGCTAACAAAAAGGTAATCATCAAATAAATGCATCTACCTCTGCACTTTTCTCACCTTCACACTCTGCCATTTTCATTTCTTAGGTTGCCCTTTCCCCAACTTTTCTTTACAAAATATTGTTAAAATATGACAACATTGGATTCAGACAAAACAACAGTTTGAAATCTGTGCTTGATGCCAGTTTGTAGAAGTACACTTGTGTTTGACAAAACCACATAGGCTTCCATCTTCCATTCTCATTGGCAGCCTTCATCCACCCCCACATGCTGAGATTTTGTGAAGGCAAATCAACACTGGGGTGGGCTTTTGAAGTGGAAAAGAATTTAGTATTAAGTATCAGAGGGAACATAAACTGACAAACATGCTCATAGCTGTCATTCGTTACTGGACTTTAAGTATGCACACAGATAAGATGTGGTTCATTTTTAAGGCTATATAACCACTGTGGAAAGTTTGCATATTTTAGTTGTCTGTGAGTGACCACATGATGAAATGTGCTGGATTGACTTTTGAAATAGATCATCATGCCTTTTGTGTCTCCAGCCTCACTGTCATCTTTGCCTGTCTGACCTTCACCATGTTCCTCACATTTCTCTTCTCTCACTGGATGTGCCCTCTCTTTCATTTTTTGCCAGTAGGATGTTTGCCCTTTTTCTCCTAGTCCCTCTCTCTGACTCACTAATTTTCTGATATGGTTAACTTCCTCTATTTAACACCTTTTGGTCTTCAAAATTTTCAATAGCACATTGCTCCAAATGTTTCCCTTTTTTCCATTAAAGCTCTTTGAGAGCTTTTAATTTGGAATGGATACGGGGAATGTCGGATTATATACGCACAGTAATGCAGGAAACTTAACACATTAAATGTAGACTAATACATGTGAACAGTTATATTCAAATAGAATGAATAAGAAATGGACAGTTATCATTTGAGGTACACCATATGTACAAAACTTTTGAGCCAACACATTACACCTACTGGAGCTTTTATGGAATCCCATTCTAAATCCATATCCATAAAATGGAGTTGGTCCCCCTTTGCAGCTATAAAAGCCTCCACTCTTCTGGGAAGGCTTTTTACAAGATTTGGGAGTGTGTCTGTGGGAATTTTTGCCCATTCATCTAGAATAGCATTTGTCAGGCGATGTTGGATCAGAGGGCCTGGCTTGCATTCCCTGTTCTAGTTCATCCTAAAGGTGTTCTGTGGGGTTGAGATCAGGACGCTGTATGGGACAGTCAAGTTCTTGCGCACCAACCTCATCTAACCTTTTCTATCTGGATCTTGCTCTGAGCACAGGGACACAGTCATGCTGGAACAGAAAAGGGCTTCACCCAAATTGTTCCCACAAAGTTAGAAGTACAGAATTGTCCAAAATGTCTTTGTAAGCTGAGGCTTTTAGATTTCCCTTCACTAGAGGTAAGGGGCCCAGGACAATCCCAGAAAAACAAGCCCATAGCATTACCCCGCCTCCACCAAACTTTGCATTTGGCACAATGCAGTCAGGCAGATAATGTTCTCTATGCACTGGCCAAAGCAAGACTCATCCATCAGACTGCCAAATAGAGAAACATGATTCCTCACTCCAAAAGACTTGTTTCAACAGTTCCAGAGTCCAGTGGTATTGTGCTTTAGACTGACTCCGTCTTTCGCAAATTTTTGTGAAGGCAGACTGCATGGCTAGGGGCTTGATTTTATACACTTGTGACAATGAAACTGAAAGAAGTCAGTGATTAAGACGTCTGGCCCCAAAGTTTTGTCCATAATAGTACAAGTGAAGGTCAGTCACTTAAGATGTAAATGGATAAAAAAGCAATATTGTTCTCAGGTTTGGTTAACTTTTACTGTTCTATCTGTTTTAACATTTTACTGCCTTTTCATGTGTACTAGTTAATGTAGACTAAAAAATTGATTGTATTTACGTTTCTGTTTAAAAGCACTTGCCAAGTCCTGGCAACTTTTAAAATGCTTTTTTTGTTAATATCTTAATCAATGTATGAGTGATGTTTTGAATCTAATCAACTATCAGTATGACAGTGGCAACCATCAATTTGTCTTTACTGGCTGTTTTGCGCTTTTGTGATGACTGAATTTCAACAGGACTATTCTAAATATGAATCTTTAACTGCCTCACTTGGAATTACTTTTGTTTTCACTTAACCTCCACCATTAAAAGAAGAGAACTTACACATCCATATGCAAACTCATATGCAACCATATGTCTCAGTTTTTTGTTTCTCACAGTTGGATCCTCAACTCTCTCACTTTCTCTGTCTCGCACCATACAAACCATGCAGGGTCAAAGTGGTGCTGGGGGTGTAATTTAAGTGGCGGTGGGCTTATCACAGCCTAAGGTTCAGCTGTGATCACTGGCCCAGAGCAACACCTGCTCCTCACACCACATCTCACCTCCCACCTGCTGACGAGAGAAACTATGCTAGCTAATAACTACAGCGGCGGATCTCTGCCCCCTTTTCCATGACTACTTAACCTCTGACATGGCCTTTTAAGTGAAGGTCTGGTATGTGTCTGCCAGCTTCAGCTTGGCAGCCACGCCTTTGTGCCATTACATTAACAGATATGCAGTCCCTTGTCAGCAGTAAGGCAAGAAACTACTTTAAGCTTGTACTCTCAGAAGAAATAGTTGCATCCTTTATCCTTGTGGTAACTGTTAGTTTCACATTTGATTTTCTGGCCTTTATTTAGTTGTACAGTTAGGAAGTTAAAGTAGCAAAACCAAAGTCATTTTAACACTTTTAAGGTATGTCTTTTTTAGTATGAGTACTAATAGATGCCAAAAATCCTTGCCCCACATTTTTTTAATATCTGTAATGCATATAAAGCCTTTTTTATTTTCTGAGCTTGGTCTGAGAGCTCATTAACGCTGATGTGTTGAAGTTTGTCCCTAGTTTAAAATTGGGAGCAAGTTCAATGTTCATGTAAGGTCAAAAAGGAATGAGATTGTTTGGAGCTCAGCCTTTCAGACTGTGATCTGCTTCCTGTCTGTCTTCACCTCAGCAACATCGGCATAAGTGGCAGGACAACAGCCCCACCCAACCCATGCCCATTTGTCCATCCACCCACTCCCAAATAAGAAGACCATCCCCCATGTCTAGACTGCTTCTGATAGACCTTCCACAAAGACAGGCGCACACTGACACATGTAAATTATGAGTAAATTGTGTCGGTTTCATCACACACAGGCACACACACACACACACAAACCTACTGACAGACAACTCACAGATGAGTATGGCATGCAGGCAGGAAGAGAATCTCCCCCCTGAACAGAGTTCAGGGGCTGTTATCTTTAGTATGTCTAACCTTAGTGTGAGCCTTATTCATCTGAGGGTGACATGAGAGAATGTTGAATCATGCGTATCTATTTCTGTCTGTAAAAGTTAGTGTTGCAGATATTATCTGTCACATAATGAAAAAGTCAAGAGGGAGAGCTGAAGATTTAAAAAAAAATGTCATGTAACAAATACACTATATGGCCAAAAGTACGGGTCCACAGCTCTTAATCACTGAAGGTGTTTCATTCAGTCCCGTTGCCACAGGTATATAAAATGAAGCACCTAGCCATCCAGTCTGCCTTTACAAACATTTAAGAACTAGTCTCACTAAATTAGCCTGGTACTGGTACTTTATTCTGAGATATTCCACCATCAACTGTAAGTGGTGTGATTTCAAAGTGAAAGTGTTCAGGAACCACAGCACCTCATCCAGAAAGTAGAAGACATTACAAAGTTACAGAGTGGGGTCACTGAGTGCTGAAGCGCACAGTGCATAAGAAACTCTGCTGACTCAGTAACTACAGAGTTACAAACTTCCTCTGGCATTAACATTAGAAAAAAAAAACTGTGTGCAGGCATGGGTGGCATGGGTTTCAAACACCTGCATGAAAGCCTTACATCACGAACCACAATGTCAAGAGTCAGATGGAGTGGTGCAAAGCACACCACCACTGGACTCTGGAGCAGCGGAAACATGTTTTATGGAGTGATGAGTCACACTTCTCTATCTGGCAGTTTGATGGACAAGTCTAGGTTTGGCAAATCCCAGGAGAATGTTACCTGCCTGACTACACTGTACCAACTGTAAAGTTTGGTGGAGGAGGGATAACCCTGTGAGTTTGTTTTTCTTGGGTCACCCTTTGCCCCTTAGTTCCAGTGAAGGGAAATTTTAATGTTTCAGATTGCCAAGACATTTTGGAGAATTCTATGCTTCCAACTTTGTGGGAACAGTTTGGGTTAGCATTATAAATATCCTGAAGATGTTTAAATGCCTTTCCATAGATGATAATATTGTGGCTCATGTAATCTAAAATGTACCTTTCGGCTGCTCCTTTGTAGTCTCCATCAAGGGGTTGCCACAGCGGATAAATTCGCATTGATATGTTGGATTCCCTTCCTGACGCAACCCTCCATAGTGAGAGGGATTTGTATATAGCATTTATTAAATAATAATTTAAAATTTTGAATTTTTAATATATTTTATGTGAAATAACTGCATGATGAACTCACTGGCATCTGTTTGTTAATCTATTGATCAGTGGTTAAACTATTAAATTAGCAATATAAACGTTTTAAACCTCTCTTAGAAGTGTTCACATTGCTCCACTGAGCTCTTCCTCTTGTCTCTTTTCTGCTTTATTTTCCAGTTTTACACACACTCACTTTCTCTCCAGCTGCTTCCTTCTCAAGCATGAGTTCTGTGGAAATGGTGGTGTCATCCTCCTCTCAGCCGTCGGTTCAGACTTGGCTCTGAGCACAGCAAGACTTCCTGATTTGTGTGACAAACACAAATGCCTTTAAATTCCCAGAGCCCCGGCTCCTTACCAGCCTCATACCTTGTAATGCATAATTCACATCCGCTCTTGCATCAGGAGAGGGACAGCCACACACGACTTCCCTGGCAGAAAATCCATACCACTTTGATGTCTTTGCTTCAAGTGAGCAATTAGTAGAATCGCAAGCTGGATCTGTTTTTTCTCATAATTATAGTTAAAGGTGAAGATATACCTTAATAACCCCATAAAATGGCAATGCTACTTTTTATTATATTATGTTTCTTTATTTTTTCTAGGCAGCAAGGAGACAGGAACTTGTGAATCCATGTCGTGTGATTGATGATTGTGCTGAGTCAGTTAAGAATGCACCCCATCACTGTGGCATAGAGATCGGTTGTATGAAAGATAAAATAAAATTGCATTCATTGTGTTCATGTCAGCATTTGACTTGTGATTGAGAGTCAGTGACATCAGGAATCTTTGACAGCAGCATCTCCTACTTGGGGAAAAGAATTACAGACATGTCATAAAACTGGTGGCAGCTCATTTTATAGGAGATGTAGACAATTTAGATGTTAAGTCTTACCCATCATGCAATAATCTTAAAGAGGCATTTCATCAGTTCTCATAGTCAAGAAGAAGTACCTCGATTGACCAAAAAGAGCAGAGAGTCCTGTCACAGATAGCATGGCCTACAGAGGGCCTCATTTAGAACTGTTACATACACACGAAATGGGGCCTGACAGAGGTAGATGCAACATTCTATGCAAAAAAAAAAAAAAATCTTGATTTTAAAATGTGGGCATTTGTATGGAAACTGTGAGGTGTTTGCACAAACATATTGAAGATGCAGATGTTGTAGCAGTGAATTGATGCCCGATTGTTCATCAGCTCTGTCTTACTTACAATCACATTTTCCGACCCTGCTGAGCAGAGGGGAGGATTGTATGCTAACTAACACTTGCAGTAAACTGCCGAGTTCACTGCAGGTGTAGAAATGTGGGATGCCAAGTTGTGACATGTTGCAGGATTGTCTTGCCTTTGCTTGATGTTAATTGTGTATACACTTTCATTTTAATCTCCATGTTACCATATTGAAATTGGTTGTAGTAATTAAATAGATTTCATTTCTAATGTATGATACTGTGCATATTTAAATCAGATTTTAGATTCATATAACTTTTGTTTGTAAAAAATATGACTATGCTACCAAAAATAATTAGTGCAGTGGGGGCACTGCTGTGACTTCCTTATCCATTCACTTCACCTGGTAAATTTTTACTGCCTTCACATATGTATTAGCACAGCCTGTGAGTGAATCAACCAAAAGGTCTCACGTAATCATTATACGTGTGGCGTGGTGAGGTGGCATATAGTACCATTGCCTTACAGCAAGAAGGTCCTGGGTTCAAATCCACCAGCCAACTGGGACCTTCCTGTGTAAAGTTTGCATGTTCTCCCTGTTCTTGTGTGGGCTCTCTTCCTCCCAAAGTCCAAAGACATGCAGGGATTTAGGGCCCTGTCACACCATGATGATTTAACAAGTGTATGCCGACTCATCCAAATTCCTCTAAAACGCTGGCATACACAGAACAATGATGTTATATGGACTTATACATAAATAATTGCTAGCGTATTGTCGGCATTCACAACTTGAAGCCCATTTATACCACTTCCCTTAAACGCAGCACATACGCCCTTGTATGTAGCTGTATGTTAGAAACACGTTCAGTACGACTGGAACACATCAAATACATCTAAAAACATCAATATCTTTTGGAGGTAAGTTCGATATATGTTACACAAAGATTAAAACACGTTACTCATAGGTTCTTAATACATTTTGGGTATGCTAGACATTATCTTGACGTATTGTGACCTATGAATAACGTGAGTCAACGTATCCATAACGTACTTACAACATATAGCCCGCGTATGCGGGACGTATGAGCCATACACTGGCATACGTTGGAAATTTTATGCATGCTCAAAATTTTCCAGCAATCTCGCCATACTATGATGTATACTAACATGTTTCAGCATGCTTTTAACTTATTAAAAAACTTACCAAAGACTTATTCAACGTGCACCAGCGTATTTGCAGATTTTTTTTCATACGTGGGCATACGCTTGTTAAATCGTTATGGTGTGACAGGGACTTTAGGTTAATTTGCAGTTCTAAATAAGGTGTGAATGTGAGCATGAATAGTTGTCTGTCTGTCTGCCTTAGCCCTACAATAGACTGGTGACCTGTCCAGGGGGTACCCTGTCTCTCGCCTGCTGATGGTTGGGAAAGGCTCCAGCCCCCACATGATCCTAAATTAAATAAGTGGAAGAAAATGGATGGATAATTATCACACTCCATGTCCTCATTATCAGTCCTAATCATAAAACAGGCCAAGTTCATCTTAAGAAAAAGTCAAAGAGTAAACAGCTCTTCATCACAGCACCTGATATATTGGGCAACAGGTGAACAGTTTGTCATCAAAGTTTTAGAAGCAGGAAAAATGGGCAAGCATGAAGATTTGAACGAGTATGACAAGGGCCAAACTGTAATGACTAGATGAGTGGGTCAGAGCATCTCCAAAATTGCAGCTCTTTTGGGGTGTTCCTGGTCTGCAGTGGTCAGTATCTATCAAGAGTGGTCCAAGGAAGGAACAGTGGTGAACTAGTGGAGTCCATGCATTTATGGGTCAGGGCTGTTCTGGCAGCAAAAAGGGGGACCAACATGATATTAGCCAGGTGCTCATAATGTCATACCTGATTAGTGTATATTCCCAAATGATATCCCAGGAAGGTGTACCCACCCAGAGGCAAATGTGCAAGTGGTTAAAATGTGACTTTAACAGAGCAATCTAAAACAAGCAGAAGCACTGCAAGTTGCCAGAGGTGTGCAAGGACTTGACCTTTTAGGGGAGATCAGCTAAAATGAGAAAGAAGACCAACTTTTTAATTGTACTTTATATACAAAATAATGATTCATGTTGCTGCCATCAAATTCACATTGAGTATTTTCCCCTAAAGAAAATTCCCTGTTATAATTTTTCATGTTTTGCATTTGTATATTTTCATTAAAACATTGGGCCTAAATTATTTGAAAATCTGTTGTTTCACATTTTATATGATGTCCCAACTTTTTTGGAAATGGGTTTATAGATAGAATTTTACATGTACAGTAGCTAAGGGTGTACGAAACAGGTGGTGGTTCAAGAAAAAGTACTTCAGAAGCTAAGTAACGAACTTAGTCTAAGCCACTGAATTCTAGGCACAGGCAACCTTTATGGTAAAAATAATCATCATTTCTATCATCATTTCTAGGTGGAGTAATAAAATGGCCCAATAATATTTATTTTTATTTATTCAAAAAATACAGGCTTAACAGGTAATACAGGTAATGGACACTTGTTTACTAGTACTATGGTCAGTATACTGTTGTAATATGATAAATTGCACCTCAGTGAAGTGGTTACCTGACTAATTAAATTTTTATGTGAACAATAAAGCCAGATAAACTGTATTTTGTGGTTTGACTGAGCATTTAACTCTGTTAATGCTGGAGTAAAACATGTGACGGACAAAACATTACTAATGTGATAATTCAAGTGTTTAAGTTTGGATAGGAGGCTGACCCATAAATCCATAAAGAAACCTTTACCCATAGATACGCAGTACATTCTACACATTGTTTTATGAATGAAGCTTATCTCTACAAAAAGACTGATGCAAGTTCTCGCTGAACTTGGAAGATTCTACCTGCCAATTTGTAAAACTTTAATTTTATTTTATTTTATATTTCTTTGCTATAGATTATTTGCCAAATAAATAATAATGTCAGAAAGTTGAAAGAACTTAATTGTTTTATCTTATATTTAGGTAAAAACATATCTAAAATCATTTTGGAAACACCTGACCATGTAACTAGACCTGAGCCTCCGAGCCCTCGGATGTTATACTGATATTTGAGAAATGGTAGCTATCAAGGCAATGACAACTATGAACACCAGGCTTCACTGCTGAATGCTTGACATGCAGTCACTATTTCCCGTAAATGTCTAGTGGAGTTACAGCTACTTTTATTGCTGCTACTTCTCCTACTGCTCTAATAACCATGAAGGACGGAAAAAAATGACATTGGCTTTTGTTTTTGTGACTTTTATGTAAGTGTACCTGACTGGTCACTTTGCTGTTCTTATTAACTGTGCATATTTTTGACCATTTATGTAAAGTCTCTTCAAGATGGAAACATTTTTAATAGCGCACTGTGTCGTGCCAGCACATGAGCAAGCTAAGCACCCCATGCTGCTGCCTCGGCCTTCGCGCTAGAACCTGTCTTCCTGCCGGCTCGCTTCCATGTTCTGACACCCTGCTGCAGCTGAGCACAGGCCCGTCTGCTTCTTAATGGT
Source organism: Etroplus canarensis (assembly GCA_015106775.1). Classification (NCBI taxonomy): domain Eukaryota; kingdom Metazoa; phylum Chordata; class Actinopteri; order Cichliformes; family Cichlidae; genus Etroplus; species Etroplus canarensis. The sequence continues at coordinate 24,568 of VUQH01021342.1, read as the reverse complement.
GAAAAACGAGAGCTGTCATGTCGTAATCGTGTAATAACCGTGCATGGTGTCACTTTCAGCAATTAATGGAGACGCTGTGACTGGGCTGCGTAAATCCTGGCTAAGTCGGCTGTGGTGGGGTACAGCAGTGGAAGAGAGTTGGAGTAGCATACATTTGTGTGTACTGTAAGTTTATTTGTGCCTGTATGGGTGCTTAAGGGGTAGATGGCAAAGACTGGCACATCTGTGTGGTTTAAAATGTTTCAGCGTCAGAAATAGAGGGATTGAAAGTGTGTGTCGGTTAATATGAGGTCATTTGGTGGATCTGTCCGTTTGCTTACACATTTGCTGGGCTTTGAGAGGGAAGAAGAAAAACAGTGAAATGACTGGTCTCTCCATCCATAGTGATGACTTGTCAGAACTTTTTGCTGCCCTCACGTTGCTTGATGTCTCTTTATGGTGTACTGTGTTATTAATAACCAAAACTGCATAATATTTTCTTTGGTGGAAATATGTTAGATATGTTTGGTCTTTATAATTGACATAGATATGCAAGGCTCTTTTTGATTTTCCCCTTTGTTCTCAAAGAATTGTGATGTAAACTCGACCTGCTTTTTCAGTTGAAATCCAGACAACGCAAAGGAAACTCTATTTAAACTTTGTGTGAGATTTGTTTATAAGTCACTTTTCAAAGTTTATCACCAGCCACAGTGATTGAGGATATAAAGTATCCATACCAAAGGTCTGCAAGTGTGTCAGAGGAAGGGTGTGAAAAGAGGTCAGGGGCGGCCTGAGTCTGTCCAGAAGGCTGGTCTTTATAAGAGGGCAGACAGATGAGGTGAGCAGGGCAAGCTGTCACTGAGACCAGAGTTATGACTACAGCAGTCTGCTCCTGCCAAACCCTCTGATTGTTTTAAATTTGTTTGGGTGTGGGCAGGCTCTGACTTTATGAGGTGTTGGGATAGTATTGAGTTTGTGTATGTGTGTGTATGTCCTGAAATGAGAAGATTTCTGTGTCTGGGTGAATCTGTAGATACACCTCACCTTTTATAACAAAGATCTTTTTTTAAATATATGGTCTCATTAGAAAAGCACATCACACATGCTCAATCTCTGACAAGGAACCAGATACTATAACCTTAACTTGAACCTTAAAACCAAGACAGTTTTTTTTCAGGTTGTCGGGACCAGTCAGTGTCCCCACGATGCAGAAATGTCCTCATAGTTTTTAAACAAAATTTGTCCACACAAAGTTAGATGGATATGTATACACATGTGGTCTTGTGGTTGCCTTGGAAAGTCAACAAATTTGAGTACTTTTCTAGAACAATCTTTTTCTCCTTCTGTCTCTGTAGCACACTTGCACACACTCACACACATGTGCTGTATCTCTCTATAGCCTGCGTTATACCCTTCTTGAGACTTATCACAATTTCTCTTTCTTCTCTTGGCTCATCTATTTACTTACAAAATAGATTTTGTCAGAGTTATTGATGTATAATGCATTGGCACCAGTGAGCTTATTTTCACTTTAATAATACTGAAAACTTTTTTTCTAATATTAAGTGATTTTGCAAAGATCTTGTGACAGAATGAAAGCAGTATGGAGATGATCAAACAGCCGCTTGTTTCAGGTCACGTCTCTTCTGTCTATCTGTCAAAGTCACTCCAGAGAGGGTTATGGAATGAGAGAGCACAATGACTAGAGGGAATTTCTCCAAAACAACACCAAATCACTCAGTTTTCCTGCTCCTCCCCATGTACCATGGAGATGTGTCAGAATCCAACGTCTGTCACAGTATCCCTAGGCGGCCTCTAGATCCAACAACGAACTGGTGCCTCTTGTCTTGTCACCTGTTATCTTTCCCATGTCTTGGAGTTCTGTGCTGGATCACTCACAGCTTTGTTAAAGAAATGAAGAGTGTGGGTTTTTCAGCATGGAACGTGCTTTGGCATCCATTCAGTTCAATTAAAGCTGATGACCCATAATAGCTGGAAACAAATTAAAGTAGGAATAAATCATTCAGAAATAATCCTTTTTTATATATAATTTAGCAAACTTGATGGTTTGGAGCATGTGTATTTAGTTAACAACTGGACAAACACCAACTACTTACAAGGAATGACAGATGACACCCACGCAATGCAGCAGTGTCTCCAAGAAATTATGCTCATGTGCAACTAATTTACAGCACCGGTTAGTTACACATTCAGTGCCAGTGCAGTCAGTAGTGTGATATTCAGAAGGAAATGGAAATGTATGGGGACCTGGTAAGTACTTGAGCGCATTTATCCCTACAAATGGAAAACTGTGCTGTGTCATGCATATGCAGCATGCCTCCCATTCATCACGTAGTATACTACACACACCCTCCCAATTTGGTGGCCTGTTTTAGGCTGCAAAATTGCCCATCTCTGCCTCTAACATGTCAGTGCTGATGTTGTCCTGCACTGTTGCCTTCTGTTTCAACATCTCCATTATGCCAACATCCACCTGTAGGCTCTGGGGAAATATTAACTCATCACTCCTCAATATCTAATGGTATTTTTTTTTAAAGTGCTCAGAATCAAGTTTCTAACCTACAACTATATTCTATTATAAATCAGTTCAAATGTGAGTTTTTTGCTTCCCTTTCTGATACTTTAGGTCATTGTTTAATCAGATTTAGTTTCTAGATGCTGTTGTTGTTTGATCAAAAAAGACTGTAATCCAGGTTGTTTATTTTTTATAAGACATAACTGAAAAAAATATAATAATTCTTTTTTTAACTGCCGCAGGTTTAATTTCATTCAATGTTGATTAAGTTCCAGTTTAACAAAAATAAAAAGCTAAATTTTATTATTAGTTATAGAAAACTTCCCCCCCCCCAAAATTGTTGCCTCAACTTGTTGTAGATAAGAAGCAGGGGTGCTGTCAAAGTTTCCTGCAGGGAAGGAGACATCTTTGCAGAAGGAGTTTGTCCCTGACTCCCCCGAGTAGCTTCTTCTTTCGACGTCCTCTCTGACAAGCAGATTACATTTGCTGCACAAAATCGTTGTAGGTACAAGCATACAGTATGTACTTTGGATTAATAGGGACTGATATATATGTGTAAAGAGTAGTGTACTCCCTAAACCCTGAAAAGTCCTGTGGTGAGTGCATGGTGCTCAAGGTAAGGATTAGCAGAAAGCTTGTGGCAGCATAACATCTCCTACAGGTGTGCTGTAGCTGGGTATTGCAGGTTTGTGACATTTAAATATTATTAATTACTCATTTAGAGAGTATTATTCCAATAATCACGAAATAATGTGCTGTTTAAATTATTTTATTGTGTTTAAAGCCTGTTTTAAATTTTTGCCTACATGTCCATGTTTTGCATGTGTCTGTGGCTCTCTCGCAGACTGTCAGCATTTGTTTTCAGAGTTTTACACAATGTCACATTCCTAAAGTTGTCATATTGAGTCCACTGAGGTACACAGTAAAAACCCACAGGCATTCCAGTGAGCTTAGACAAACCACAAATATCCACTATGAGATATGACACAGCCCTAAAGTCGGGAAATAAAATGTCTACAGAGTGATATGATTGTTTCTCTGTTTGCCTCTTTGTCTCATTTTTTCATTCTTTCTTGCTTACTTGTTTTCTTTTTCCCACCTCCCGCTTTCAGTGTTCGTGCAGATTTCCCTGCTGTCGGCTCTCGTCACATTCCCCAATCTGTTAGCCTTCTGATACTGGGGCCAGACTTGAAAGGAAGTCTTAAGGACGAGAGCTTATACACTGTGCCAGATTTTGTTAAATAACTACGAGATGTTGGTGCCAATTCATCAGTAATTGTCCCTTCTGGCACAGTCTGTTGAAAGTCCTGAAGAAGCCTAAGCTCAAGATCACTGCAAGTGTTAATCTTCTTATACTTAAGGTATCAGGTTTTCTTTTGATGTCGCTAAACATGTTGACTCCTATCTCAGCGCAGAAGGCAATCCAGACATAGCTATGAGCAAGATGGGGGTTTGTCTGCCGTCGTCTTCCAAGAATCTCATGGTTTGTGTGTTCCTCTCCGAGTATTCATTATGGTGCTAAAATAAAGAAGCAACAAAATGAGAAGAAAAAAAACGAAATGTGGAGAAAGGGATTGATTCTGTGCTAATTGTACTTTCCTTACCACAATTTGGCTGTCTCTTGTTCTGTAAAGAATAGCCTTATTTATTTTTAATGAGGCAAAAACCCATTTCTCAGACTAGTCACTGTAATAGCCCAAGGTTATTTCCGAGACCGGCTTTGTCAGTGGGCTCCTTTCAAGATCAACAGAAAAGACACTTGTCTCAAATTATAAATGATTTAGTGTCTAATTAATTCCCCTGACTCCCAGGTGTACTGTATATGTTTTAGGTTGGTATGATGCAGTTGGCAGCAGTATGTATGCACATGCATATCTGTGATGGTGACCACACAGGTCCATGCACTTGGGAATCTGCCCCAGGGAGTCAGGTGGACAAATCTGGGAAAGGTGCACCCTCTTGGGGCCCATCGTCTTTGGCACTCTGGTCCCCCCTCAGGTGCTCAGGTGAGCCTTGGTGATCAATCACTGATGCTTTTTGTCAGATGAAATTCTCCCATCAGTCAGTCAGGCAGGCAGGGCCTCAGGTGGTAGGTGATAGTGCAGAGGCTGTGGGATCAGGGCGAGCTCCCACATGTACGACTACACTGATCCCACACACAGGTGGAGATTTGTCATGGGCTGGTAGGAGCTCATCTGTGATTGAATACGGTGTTTGAATATGACACACACATGCAGAGAGTAGATCCATGTGAGCTTGTGTGTATGTTCATGTCTGTGTGCATTTCAAAATCTGTGAAAATATTCAGAGATTTTGTTATACATTGCCCTATATGTGTTTGCATGCCTGTCAGCACACAAATGTGTGTGTGTAAATGCATATCATTTTTTCATAAAATCTTACACCCAGACACAAACTTCTGTCTTTCTTCCCCATGCTGCAATCAAAACCAAATGTTTGTCTGCCTGAAGGGACTCTTTAAACATGCATCCTGGAAGATTTATGGTAGAGTTTAGAACTTAATTGTGTGGGTTTGTTATTGGAAAAAGACAGGTGGGGACTGAGCTGAGGCATGTTTTATCAATTTGCCTTTGTGTCTTTCAATGTATCTTAAGGTATTGGCGTAACACAACCCGTGTTTTACAGTAATTCCACTTTTGATTTAGAGGTGTCTGTTTCTGGCAGGGGTTGTGGTGAATTCTTCCTATGTAACAACTAGCTGTGGAGAAAGTGGCTGAAGGTGATTGGGTGTTACTGTGTGTGAATCCTGTGTCAGAGACGAGTCACCAAGCAGGGTAAACAAGTTCATCAAGAAAAGGTGAAAGGTGGAGTGTGAGACCATGAGGAGTTTTCTCATATAATGGAGCATGTAAGAAACAATAAAATCGAAGAGATATTTTACCCACTTTGTTAAAATATATTCAAGTATTATTTACTTTTTGTTCATCATTTGATACCAATATCACTTCACAGTTTCTAAAACTTTCAGCTTGTAGTCCAAACACATGCATGAAGGTCCTTCTACCCAAAGCTGGTCTTGACCAAACTGAGCTGGACAAAACCCATTATAGAGCTCAAATGACGCTTGGTGGGTAGACTGGCATCAGTCAAACCCACAGACTGCCCCGGGGTCACAGCAAAGCTGGCACTTAGAGTTTTAACACACAGACTGCACACACATTATCCAGCTAATGATGGAATTACAGCACTGACTCACCATGTAGCTACATGTAAGCGATGGGAGGACAGCAATAGATTATCGTCTGAGAAAAGAGGCACTTTCCCAGGAAAAGCAGCTGTCATGGAGAAAGAGAGAGGGAGAGAGAGAAAGAAAGGTGGAGATGGACATAAACTCCCAAGAATGGAGGTTTAGATGATTGTAATTATGACTCTCTATAAAACACTCAATACTGTCATTAACACTGAGTCATATGTCCATGCAAGAGAAAGGGGTGTTTAAAGGGATGTGTCATCGTTGTCTGAGGTTGAGATTGGTAGGAAAGGTTTACACTGAAAAGGAATAAGATATACGGACTGTCCTTTAAAATTGGCAAAGTCAATAAACAACTATAACACATCCAAGAGGATGTAATGGATTACGGTAACTCTCTCTCTGTCTGTGTGGGTGTGTGTGTGTGTTTTTGCAGATATTTACATTGTTTTATTTGTCATTGGATGCATATGGACACATGGACATTTTAAAATATTTATACTTTTAAATGTTTATTGTGTGCTCTTGCTTTGAGTGTATAAGTATGTGGAGATCTGGGGTGTCTACCTTAATACAAAGAAACTATAAATGCGAGTGCTGTGACTATAGGCTCCATGTTGCGGTGACTCTGTATAAACACTGTGGTCACCCTGTTTTCTTACTTTGGTTTTAGAGTAAATGTTTGAAAAGTTCATATTTTTAATGGCAACTGTGACGGAACCATAAATTCACGGCGTGCTGTATTTTTATCCACTTCACATAATGAAAGTTCCAGAGGACAAAACAGTCCCACCGAGGGTGGGGTGGGTTGTGAGAAAGCAGTGTAAGGGTTGGAGGGCGGGGGTAGATTGTGGTTTTGGGGACATAAGAGAAGGGTGCAACCACACTGGACATGTAGCCATTTGGGAAAAGCAACTCCGAGAAGTGTTCCTCAGCCTTTGCTCCCTGTTCAGAAAATGAGCCTTTGAGCAAACAGTGTGCGGGATGTCTGCCGGCTTTTCCAAGTGAAATCTAATCGAGCTGAGTCTGAATATTCTAGAGTAAAATGGCTCCAAGTTCAATTACACATTACAAGCCGCATGACAGTTTCCATTGTGCAATACTCACTCTAACAAGACTAAGCTAAATCGTCCAGGCATCCCTGTTCACACTGGAGTCAGTGTGCCGAGACAGGAGGGAAGGGCCCTCAACAAGAGGCCCTCTTAACTACTCTATTATGGTAACACATACCTGTAGAGAAGAAGACACCTGAGACCCAAAGCCAAGCACCTAGAGGCAACTAACTAACACTGCTTACATCTGGTTGGACCCTCTTGTACTTCACTGTTGTCAAACTGTTATGGGTCTAACACTTTTGTGTTGATTGTGGGAGTCTGAGTCATGAGGAGATTATCTGGTGGCCACATAGCCTTGGGCTTTGTTCTTGTAATGCATCCAAAAAAAAAAGATTTCCTTTATACTCTTGTTAGAACACAGTTTCTCTATACTACAAGCAAATGATATATTGCTCAGCTAGATAAAATGTGATTTCAATCATCAGTGACACTTTGGAGCTCCTAGGCCTTTGGGTGACTTTGCTTAGGCTATTCCAGGGTGTAATTCACAGCTCATCCATATGACTTTCTTTCCCTTTGGTTGGCTGAGAGAGAAGAAGAGAAGCCCCTCTTCGTAGTTAGACCGCTGTGGTGGTGGGAATACTGGAACCAACCCTGTTAAAACTCGAAAACATTCCCCCTTCAAACCACCATGACTGAGTAGATTAGGCCCTCATCCGCTGGAAAACAGTCTTATTTCCTGAAGATATTTGGGGCGTTTAATTTAGAAACAATGCTGGCTGGTGCACTGAGCCCCTTTATTGCATGCTTTTTTTATTACCATTCTAGAAGTTATTCAACAAAGGTAAATTAGTGGCTCAGTAAAACGTGTTCAGATGCACACCAAATACATTGATGTCAGGCTTAATTATTTCCCCAGATGAGGCTTTTCTTGTGTCTACACCCATTAAAGTCAAGGGAACAGAATCAGAGAACCACACGTTCCTGCATACGCAGTATAGTCTTTGTAGAAACCATGTCATTGATGACACCCGGCTATATACATATTTCATTGGGACATGCATATTTTACAATGTAATCCTTGGCACGCCACTGCTTTGTTCACAGTATGTGGAGAGGCCTGAAGAGTAGGAGGTTTTCTTTTTGTGGGTCGAGTTATATCAGTGAAAGAAAAATAAGGAAACTCTAAATGTGTCCTGACAGTCAGAATCGTTTCAGTGGTACTTTGAAGCCTTTGATAAGTGCACAGGAGTCTGCCAGTGCAAAAAAGGAACATGGTGTGAACATTCTTAGATTGTTGCCCTACTGGTCCTTGTTTGTTATCAGAGGCTTCATGTTAATAAATGCTGAGTGATTATCAAGGCAAAATGGATCTTTTCTATTTTTCAAAATTGTCTGTTATAATCAATACTTTTCATTTCATTCCACAGCTGTAAAAAAGTTTGACACCACTGACATACTTCAGAAATTTGTGTAATTTAATTTAAAGGTACTGCATTTGTGAATGTGCGCTGAAATTTCATGGCATCCCGAAGAGGACTTTGCTCACAAACCAACACAAAGTTAGAGGCCTCCGCAGACTATACAGGAGCTGAGCGAAGCCAAATGTGCTTGTGTAGCAAACATGATTGCATGTGGTAATTTCCTGTGCTTTCTCTGCATGGCGTTGTGGTTGAAAGAGTGATTATACTGTGCCAGAGAAATGCTAATGTATGTGTTCACAAGAGACATAACATCCAGACACAATTAAAAGCACAAACAAGTGTCAGCCAGTGTTTGTGTTAATAACCGGGTTTGGTGGAGAGGGAGTTAGAGGGAGAAAGACGGAGCGGAGAGAAAGGGAGTGTGGTCACAAACACGTGTAACTTGCACTCAGTGGAGGAAAGAATGGCAGCACTTATAAGTGGAATCCAACTGGAAACAAGGAGGGAACCTGTGTGGCCGCTGGGATGAATATCGACTGGTAGGCCATACGCCCGCCCCCACACCCCCAACTCAAGTGGTTGCTCCCAAGAATCCCCCCACCAACAGTACCAGGCGTCGAGTCACAGCAAAGTTCACAGGAGTAACTTCAACCGTATCACTCACAACTAATAGCTCTGTGTACCCTGGCTACTCATGCTACCAGCACTTGATCATTGTGCTGTGTTAGGTGCCTCTGGTCCTGCTCTCTTTAGAATCTGTCTCATTCACCCCTACAGAGTGCGGAGGCAGAATTCAGTAAAAGTTTTCCCAAACTGGTGGTCAGAAAATGCCTGCGGTCAGGAGTCAGCTCTGGAAGAAACATGAGATTCTGCACAAGCTCATACGCAAATAACTCTTTACTGAATAACATATATGGCTGACAGCGAGATTAGAGAGAGAGAAATAATTTTTGTGTCTTAATCACAACTTTGAAGTAACATGTTTGATACCTACATACCCACAGCAGCAAGTGTTCATTTTTAAATCACAAGCATGTGTATTCTTGTAATGCGCAAATGTAGCTATGTACACAGACACATGAAGACTTGCACACAGGAGATTTGAGAGTAGATCTTTATCAGCAGCTGATTGACCAGTATTAAGATTTGCTAATACCAATGAGGCTGGGAGTTCTTCCTCACTGATGTTTTCTTTATTGATCACAAGCAAGTACATCTTAATTTGTTTAGTTCCCTCAGAACCTGATATGACTGATTAGTACTTGGAGTATTTACACTTGCCTAAGCATGCACTGACATACATTTAGAAATGTGAAAAGGCATATCTTAGCCTGGTAAGAGAGATGATACACAGAGCTGAAAAATGTGCAAGCAATCCAGCACTTTACCTGTGGTGTTTTTGATTTTCAGAGTCATGTATTATCTTACAGTGACATTTTTTTTAGTTTTGGGAGTGATCATGCCAGATGTTGGTTTCTGATCGCCTACGGTAAAAACATGACACAACACGAATCAAAAACAGATCCTTCTCTCTTAAAACACTATTGCTCATTCATTCAGGGGAAGATCACATATCGTGTTCGTCTGTTGCCAAAACACAAAGTGTCTCAAACTATTCCAAGATTACAGCCTGAGATAGCTCTGCTTATCCATCTGTCACCATACAAAGAGTTATCTTTTCTTGTTTAAGTCACTCAGGCTGAACGTCTAATCTGAAGCGCGTGTTTGTATATGTGTGTTTGTGTCACTCTCATACACGGCAAAGCCCTCCAAACAAGCACTTATTAAGCAGGAATGTATAGGCCAGAAAGCCAGTCAGAATCTCAGCCTGCACCCGCCCATTCACAAACACACACACAGATGCACACATACATCATAACACTCCGCTTTATGCCTGCATTGTTTGTATTTTATCTGAGAAAAATAATTATTCCACAAGATAGACTTCTTTATATCTAGCATACTATACTTGGCCTCACAATGCTATATTTTGCGATACAAATGGTAGGTTAGATATTTCAAGGGTGTGAATGTCTGAGGAAAAGGATGGTCATACCTCTCATTGGTACCTCCAGCATGGGTGTGCTCTTTGATCAGCTCAAGAGCCAGGAAGGATCTTTTCCTCACAAGGTCAGACACTTAACTATCATACTGTGCTATCGATGGCTGGTGACTTACAAATCATACATATTGATCATGGCAGGGATCATGTTGAATGTAGGGCAGACAGTAAAATCACATCCACTTAGTCTTAATAGCCCACATTAAAGCAATTATGCACACAAACTAGGGCTGTGTAATTGTACGCATAATATGCCGGTCAATATAACTTTTCTTTTTTTTATAACTTTTCATTTTTATTCATGCACTTTGGTAATGAATCAAGATTTTACTTGCTATTGACTGTTTCAGGTGGGACACTTGTAACTGGTTGAACAACCCATTATCAGCTCCACACCCTGTAGCCTTATACGTAAAACTGCTCCAGTTGATGATATAATGCGTGTAAGCTTTTTATATATGTGTGTCAATACTCATGTATTTACTAATGACAGTTCAGGCTCTGACTGGTGACCTGCTAATGAAGTTGGTGCATTTGTATGGCAGTCAGCAGGTCAAGGACTGTGGATTCGTCCTCTAGTATGTGGACACACATGAAAGTAGTTAAATGATTCCTCAGTTTATTTCACATAAACACGGTATGGTCTCTTTCACAAAGCTGCTCCAGTGGAGCAGCTTGAATTTGAATGCCTTGCTCATAGGCTTATTGATTTTGCTTAATGAGATATTTGTATACATTTTGCAAAATTTCTGGAATAGGATTAGCTTTTATGCAGATTTGAAGAAAATATCCTGTTCTCATAAACAAATTTTACTTTATTCAAACCGAATAAAATTCTGCCTGATTTTTCTAAAAACTTTAACTTTTTATTAATTGATTCAGATTCAGAATACTTTAATGATCACAGAGGGGAAATTGTATTTGTTGTTTTGTTGTCATATATAAATGAATATAAATTTTAAAGGCAGTGGATACAAATTTGAGAAGTGAGAAATGTGATAAAAATAAACAAATAAACCTGTCTGTATTAACTGCCATATGTAGCATAAATAAGTCTAAGTTGAAAACTGTGCAATATGTACTATGTACAGTATGAATATTTACAATATGAAAATGTCAATGGGTCACAGTGAGGCATTATAGAGTTTGATGGCCACTGGTAGGAATGATTTCCTGTGGCGTTCTATGGTGTATCTTTGCAGGATTAGCCTGCTGTTGAACGTGCTCCTGTGCCTGTCCAGCACAGGATGCGAAGGATTGTCCAGTACTGTCCTTAACTTGAACAGCATCCTCCTCTACTGTCAGAAAGTCAAGTTCCACACCCACGACATATAGATAGAGTTTAATGCATCTGGTCAAATCTATTTTTGTGCTTTGCCATACCTTTGAACGTCCTATTTAGAACTTCCTACCAGTAAAATATCTCCTAAAATAAACCATGAAATATTTGCAAACAGTCTTTCAACAAGCTCTGATCCACAGGCATCCATCCATCCAGAGACCAGAACTCATGTGCGTATGGAAGCTGAAGCATCATTCATTAAAATTCCAGGATTCCCACAGGCAACAAACAGTATAATTAGAACTTATCGATGATATATGTAAGTGAACCTGCTAACCATTGGTTCAGTGTGTTTCCAATAAGAGAAACTTTTTCTTGCAAAATTGTAAAGATGAGACAGATAAGACTACATCCTATAAATACTATTAAGCTGCATAATAGGAGCTACTCCCATTCAGCATACAGCACAATAAGTCGCACGATATGCATACTTGTCAAAGAACTAAAATGGCTTGTGAAGCAAAACACCCACTTGGAAACTTCATTTGTAACGCCATTTTTCACTCTGTTGATTCCATCTTTTGTTTAATAACCTCTTTCCCCATCGTTTTTATCTGCTTTAAGATGAAACATGCTCATGAAAAATTTATCGCTGTGATCTGCATATGGCGATTCCCCTGATTGGGTTGCCGTCTCTTGTTTTGAGGAAAAGGAATGAAAGCAATATCAGGCAGCACTGAGTGAATCTCAATTTCTCCTTTTGACAAATGCATTTCATCTCCACCTTGCCAGCTGAAGAGGTTATCACAGCCAGAGTAGCCTATGCTGGAACCCCTCCCTCCTTCAAACAGAGAGGGAGAAAAAGCCAGGGAGGGCCATGAATATTTAAAGAACTTTAACTAGTAACATTTAATGTGAAACACATGATAGGCAAAGCACCACTATATTTGCACAGGCTTCAAACTATACTTACAAGAACTTTATATTCTTCTAATTTTAACTCCAAATTCTGGGGTTATGATATATGGGCAAATTACATGCATGTTATTTCAGGGGGAAACTGTGGCATGTGCTATTTTGTACCACATGCTTAGAAGAGCCAACATCAGTGGAAGAACAGCATACTAGAAAGAGATAGAAAGTGAGCTTTCTCAGAAAACTTATGTCATCAAGCGCTTTCATTATTTAACGTTAGCACCCAAGAGATCAACGCTGCCTAGAAGATATGGGGTTATAATTGGTTTTATTGGTTTATTGTCTGAGAGAAGAAGCTCTTTGATGTATTTAAGGGACCAACCTAATGAATCAGTGAATGCAGAACCCAGTCTATCCGGGGAGCTGATCTCAAAGGGGGGGGGTGTTTCTGTGTGCGAAATGGTGGTGTTGTAACAATGCGTTCTTTAGTTGCCAGCAATAGTGAACAAGCTCGGACTCAGCCAAACACAACTGACCAAAGAGCAGGGGGATAGGAGAGCATGGAGCCAGAGATGTGTGACCCCAGATTTATGGGGGCAGGCTGGGTGAAGGGGCTGGGATTATTTAGCAAATATGTAGAAGTGTTTTTGACCCCACAGTGACCGATTCACAAGCACAGTACCTCCGCCAAACGCACTAACACACCCTCCCTGCCCCGTCAGTCGTTAATCATCATTTGTGATGAGAACCGGCCTGGTTTCAACACAATAGTATATGCAAACACATCTCTTTCATTTTTTGTAACACAGTAGGTGCTTCCTATTGTGTACTTGGTGACTTTTGTTGACTCATTACCAAGACTTCATTACTGCTTCTGTTCCTTTTTCCTTTTGTACTTTTTCGTGGCTGGTGCATTTGGGTCTGTAGGGCAGTTGCTGTGGTGGTGGTGGAGGTGGAGGGCAGAAGAAGTCGAGGGGATCTTGTTTCCCCCTGCTTTTCCCACAAAAGTGATCAGAGGCTGAAAGCTGAGAGCTCATGTCCCTTGCAGCAGGTTTACTCGCATTTCCAGTTTAACCTTTTATTAAACTGTCCATTGTGCTCCCGCTCTGCCCACAGACTATCCGCTACATTCTCATGCCCATCAGGTCAGTCAGGTTAACAGCCAAAAGGAGGTAGCAGGTAGGAGGGCAAAACTATCTCCCCTCTGTCACTCTGTCAGTCTGGATCCTGCAGAACACATTGGCAGAGAGAGAGAGAGAGAGAGAGTATATACTACAACTGTTTGATGAGCAGTAGGGCAATAAATTCATTAATCATCATTATATGCCTCATCAAACTCTTTGCCAGTCGCTCCATGGGAGTTACACAAATTAGCCAGTAAAATAGCAGTAATTTTAGAGGAGCTAGGTAAGTGCTTTTTGATTGCTTTCTTGAACAATGCTTCCCCTGACAAGCTAATAAATCAGATCTTTCTATACTTAAAGTGCAGCTACTGTGAACCCAATCTGAGCTCCCCAAACAAAAAAAAGGGGAGGCTGTGTGGGACAAGAGGTTTTACTACAGCCAAAGCTCTTTCACAGATTTGTTTTGGATTCCTCTTCTTTATTCTGCAACAAAGAGGCCTGGGTACAAAGCTTTTGATATCTGAATGAACTGCTGTTATGTCTCCAGATGCAACTGGGGATTTTCTCATATTGGCTCAAAATAACCTAATGTTTGACTTGAGATGAAAAAGCCTGGGCCAATAGTGACCATATGGTGAAAAATTCAATTAGCTCCTTTTTTCCCCTTTCTTTTTTGCCAGTCTGCTTTTATACATATTTGGTTAAACGAGATGCATAGACAGATGCATAGCTGCAAACTGTAAGCATTTGACTGTGCTAAGAATCCTGGTTGGCAGGTGATGCATACCTACTACAGTGCGCATATCCTTTCATCCAGATGGTCATTCCATGCAAGACCAACAAATCATTCATCAGAGTGGAAACAGCTCCTTTATTGAAAATGAGGTCAATAGATGATTTGAGCCTGGTTTGTGGTTGGCCATGTTAGCCTGCTCCAGGTATTAGCAGCTCTCAGTTAGTGTGTTAGATGGGACGTCTCAAGTGGGAAGAGATGCAGTTGGAGCAGTTAGCAGAGAGGGGGGTAGTTAGGGGTGGTCTTTATCTGTTTAAAGCCCCTCTCTGATGAGATTACCTATTGGAGTTGGCTGTAAACCATGCTGTTAATCAGGGTGCAGCAGCCAGCACACTCCCACTGGCATGCAGCCACTGCTTGATTTTTTTTTTTTTTTGGATGGGTGAAAGGGAAGAAAAAGAAACTACCAATTACTTTTTAGCCCAGTTTTTTAGCTCTTTTATCAAGTGACTGTCTGGAACAATCATGTGTCACCAAGCATGGATGAGAACAAAACTCATTTATATCCCTTCATGTTTGGGTTTAGATTTGGTTGCCATCTAATTTGTCTTTTGAATTATAAAATCCAGCTGCTACCTGTGTGTACCAAATCCAGGGCAGCCATTGTGGTTGTTCTTGATTAGACAGTTTGTGAGTTGCATTACTAGCAGGCACTTTACTAAATTGGCAGTGAGACATTGTCGCACATGGGGTCCACGCGGCTTACTTCCTCTCATCGAGTGGGAGCGTGGGCCAGACTGGAGCAGGGAGTTTTGGATGAGTCGAGCAGCAACAGCATCTCCTTGCCCCTCCTCATTAACGTTCTCTCCACACACCGCTGAATTGAGCACAGTTCAAAATAACATAGGAGGGGGAAAAAGCCTGTGCCCCGTTTATCTCCATCTTGGGAACTGATCCAATTAAGTAAGTGCCCATTTGCATCCATCAGACTACACCAAATTGGGAGGAAAAGCAGGAAGCTCACCGCAAACAGAAAGAGCTAACAGTGAGAGAAGGTCCATTTGTTGTGCAAGGTGGTTTGGAGAGGGTAAAGTGTCCCATATGAACAGTGGATAATGGTAATGTTACAGGCAGTGTATGTGTGAGTGCTTGTGTTTGACTAAGTGTGTGTGCACAGGCATTATAGCGGTCATTAGGACAGATATCTGTGTGGTAATGTGGAGCAGATGTTGAGAAGAAAGGGATCATTTAAAAGGGCAAATGTAAATAAACAGTCAGGCAGCTTGGTACCCCTCCTCCCTTGTGGACCCTGTGAAGTCACTGAAAGAAAACAGTTCATCAATCTTCTTCACAAACATTAATATTGCAAAAGGAAAAGAGGGCCTTATCATATGTAGATAGATTTCCCTTCAACTCCCATTAATATTTCCTTCAATTACTTTTATCTTGTAATATCATTAATACTCATGTGTGATTAAAAAAACTCCTGCAAAGGATGCTGCACTTTGCACACAAGCACTAGTATTAGCTCACCTTTTTGACCAGAATGAGGGAGGAGCCACGTGAGGCTACAGACAGGACCTTTACTGAGTCACAGGAGGAAGAACATGCTGGTGTCTCCACCTCCAGACTGGATGCACACACTTACTGCTCTGTGACTGTTCATACCTGAGGGAGTTTGGCGTGGAGAAGGCTTTAAGTCCGCCCTGCGTATGTAAGCTTCTGTATGTGTATGCGCACATCACCTCCTCCAGGGCAGGGCTGCCCCCCCACCACCTTAGTGTGAGCACCAGTGAGCCCTTACATGGCCACTGAACACAGACCCTTTGCAGTCACAGGGTCAAAAGCTCACAACACACTGCTGTCAGAGCAGAGTGGTCAATGAGCAGCCCCTGTCAAGGAGTCAAGGTGCTTTCGGAGAAGGGTGCTGCAGTGCATGCATGTGTTTGTGTGAACATTTATAAATGAAAATGAGACAACTTTGCATAGTTCAAGCATTTTGGAGGCTTTTAAGGCTTTTGTGAAATTATCAACATTGAATTTAAATGGAAACCTTTAAATGTGTTTTTTGTTTCAGGCAACCTACACACAGCAATCCACCCATATCTAAATAGATTTTTGTATTTTCTGCTGGAACTGAATCACTTAGCTCTCTTTACCCAACCCCTGGCCCCCAAAGACTTCATAGTTCATCACTCTTCCTTAATCTTTTTTTTCCTACCTTATAGAGATGTTTTATGTAGATCTTTCTCTCTCTTCTGTGTGTGTGCGTGTGTGTGTAGTGGTGGGGGTGGGTCACTTAAAACATCTCACAGCTGAAAATTACACGTGTAATCTCTCCCAGAGGAGCTCTATGGAGAAATAGAAAAACAGTCCGTGAAGTGCACAAAAATAGTGGTAAATCACTCTCTGCCACCTTATCTGGGCCGCCTTGCCATGTGTTCAAAAGCGTTTTGTAACTCCACTTAACATGAACGTTGGAAGTGTAAGAGGCTTGACACTGACTTCATATTGACACAAATTTGGAGGCTTTCAACAGTGAGCACATGTGCACAGAACTGAAAACAGTTTCGCAAGCAGTCAGTCCCAAAACCGGCACATGTGGTGGACTTCTGAGTCAAGCCTGTGCAGATTCTTTAGAAAGCTAAAGCTTAAATATTGTGTCCTTAATTAGCCTTCTTGTTGAGGAAATTATGATGACTAAATAGCCTGAAGCTTTTTCTGAATCTCACCAAGGAGGAGTCTCTTACACCTCTTTACACCTAAGGAAAAATAAAAGAACTGAATGTTCATAGCCTTGTGCCATGTTATGTAACTATTACAAAACAACAGTATTAGAGATCATTTTAAAACTCTTCTATGGCAGCAAAGTGAGGTGTAAGGACATATTATACAGTAAGCTATACTTGAAGAGAAACGTGAAAATGCGGGTCAAACAAGTATTTCTGTCACGTATATAAAGTAGTTTTCTTTAAAAATAAATGCAAAAAAATAATAAATAAAAGTCCTTCTCCTTTAATTTCAACACCCTTCGCATTTGGCAACACTTGTGCTGCAAATCATACCCCCTGTGCAGGTCAAGTACAGCGGGTGTCTATTTACACATTTGAGCTGAATTTGACCCCAGCTCGTGTGTGTTGTATGAGTAGGCTGTTTATAAGATGTACCGTTTGCTTCGCTGAGTAATCCTTCACTGATATTGGGAATGTGTGTATCAACAGGTTTTGATTTCACCTTGCACTCTGACATACAGTAGCATGTGACAGGCGTTCACAGAACAGTCCAGTGGCAAGTGTGTTATCTGTCCGGGCCATAGTGTCTTTTGGCCCTGCAGCAAATCTCTTGCCAAACTGAGAACCAGTTTCCAGTAGGCCAATTCCAAACAATGTCAAAATTTAAAATGGGTGAACTGATCTACTGATTATCTGAGAAAAAGCAATCATATTAAATCAGATGTTTTAAAAAAATATACTTTAGTTAAGCCTGTGCTCTGAATTTGACTTGACTGTATCTGTAAAGTTCTTCCAGGGTGGGGAAAATGTCTTTTGGGTCGATTATTCTGACAGCATTAATATTATTATTAACATTATTTTAAAATTTCCCCAAGTGTTCCGCACACTGGACAGAAATAAAACCTGTATGTTTGGTAAACTCTCGACTTATGTGGATGCACCACTGATATAAATGCGCTCTACATGCTTCACAGATCCGTACAGCAGCCTAATAAAAGGATTATGCGGGGCCACAGATGCCAAACTTGACTTTCACTTCATTAGATCCTGCAGTTCCCAAAAGTGTCAAAAACAAACAAGAAGCCACGGTTTACTCTTGTTATTCATTAGTCTTATAATAGCACTATTTTCAGTCACCGGTGAAAGTCTCCCTTATGACACCCAAACACTGAAGCACACACATAAATCTACTTTTAGAGTAAATATGCATAAATACAGCATAATCAGCGGCAGAGCAGCCTACTTGTTGTTTACTTTTTTTAATAGCTTTGTTTATTTTTATGTTGCTGTTTTTTGTTTATTTTTCCCTTTTTTATGACAAAGAATTTTATAATTTCTCAGTAAGCTTCGGCTTTTTTAAAATTATATGCTAACTGTGGGTAATGGAAAATTCTAATTACACAATAATTCGATTTTAGACGCCTGGGCAGAATAATAAATTCACTTCTTCGGGTCTAAACAGGAATATTTAGTAGTTCGTTCAGTACATTTTAATTAGGCGTCAGTCGCTGCTCTTACAATAGATGTAAAGCCGCGGGCCTTTATTTTCAGTTTGTTTTTTTTAAGTTTAACTGATATGATGGCGGTATAAGAAGAGTGAAGCTTTTTTTTTTTTTTTT
Organism: Etroplus canarensis; assembly: GCA_015106775.1. Classification (NCBI taxonomy): domain Eukaryota; kingdom Metazoa; phylum Chordata; class Actinopteri; order Cichliformes; family Cichlidae; genus Etroplus; species Etroplus canarensis. Next base: position 5,896 of record VUQH01021342.1, on the reverse strand, counting down.
TTTAAAATATAATATTTTTTTTTTTTTTTTATTTTGTTGTTATTTT